>SRPV01000038.1:0-51707 GCA_018360135.1 Claviceps sorghi | reverse complement strand
TCTTTAGAAATTTACTTAATATTCTATATTAGATAAAAGACCTAAGAAAGACTTAAAAGCTATTATTCCTTTTATAAAAATAGAATAAATTCGCTAAGAGAAAACTCCCCTTCTATAAAATAAAGAGAAATATAGTTATAGAAGAAATTCTACTTCTATAAAAAATAGAATCTGCGAAAAGAGAAGCTTTCCCTTTTATAAAAAAGAAAAGAAATTATAGAATATTCCTATTTCTATAAAAGAGCTTATAGAGCCATTCCTCTCTATAAAAAGGAACCTTATAGAAGCTTTTCTTTTATAACAAAGCTTAGAAAATTCCTTCTTTTAAGTAAAGACCTATAAAATTAAGACCTTTATAGGCATTTTTGTGGATTTTTAAATTTATAGAGACTTTCTTTTTAATTTTTAGCAGCTATAAAACCTATAAATTTAGGCCCCTAGGCTAAAAGCTAAGAGTAGGCTTAGGTTAACTTAGTAAACTAGTAAATTACTGTTTAGAATTTAAGTATTACTAATATTTTATAAAAATTAGAAGATTTAGCTATTACTATAGCTAATAACCTAAAGCCTAAGTTAGCAGAACCACTAGAAAATCCTAATTTTAGTGGAAGTGTAAGCCATAAAAAGAATTCTAATATATTAAATTCCTATAATAAATCAGTTATTAAAGAATTTAATAAAAGGGTATATAGCTTCTTAGAAGCTATAAAGCTTAAGGGACTGGAAAACTATAACTAATAGAAACAAGCCCTAGCTATCTAATTTAGGGCTTTAAAAATACCTAATTTTCTAAATAATCCTAAGGGATTTTCTAGTAATTTAAGTAATCTAAACTAAGCTATTATTCTTATACTTCTAAGAGATAGCTGTTCTAAGGGCCCCTAAGCTGCTATAATTTAGCAATAAGACCTTACAAAAGCCTTTAGCCTTCTAGAAAGGCAGTATTCTTATAGTGCTAAAATATAATATAGCTCCCTATATTTCTAATTTTATAGCCTTACTTTTTAAGGTTATAAAGGATCCTTAGAGGCTTTTAATGCTTTATTTAATAATTTACTAGCTAGATTAGCAATTTCTAGCGTTTCTATAGAGCCTATAGATTAAGTAAATTAGTATTTATAAGCATTAAAGTCTACTTTTCCTTAGTAAGCAGAAAGGCAATAATTTGCTATAAGGACTAATAGGGCCCTAGGGATCCCTATAGGGGCACTAAATCTGTAATTTTTAATAGCAGATTTACTAGAAGAGTAGTGAGATAAGAGCTTTATAGTAGCTAAAGCTTTAAATTATAAAGCTAAAGAATCTATATATAAGGGATCTAAAGAAAATAAGACCCTTAATTCTAATTTTAAAAAGAATAAGAATAAGAAGAATAACCCTAAAGAAAATAAAGGAAATTCTAAGTCCTTTTCTTCTAAAAAAAAGAAAGGTAAATTATCTAAAAAATCCTCTAAAAAGGCTAAGGATAAGACCTAAGAGGGCGCTTTTATACTAGGTAATTTTAGCCTTACTAGCAGCTCTTTAGAGCCCTTTAGTAGACCTAGCAGCCCTAGTACTAGCAGCGAATCTTCTGATTCTAATAGTGTTATTAGTACTAAAAGTAAGCTAGAAGATAAGATATCTTCTAAGGCCTTTAATTTTAGCTATAAAGTAATAAAGAATGCCCTTCTTTATAATATAGGCTCTATAGTGCACTTAGTTAATTCTAAAAAGCACTTTATAGGCTATACGCCCTATAAAAAGGGGTAGGCTAGGCTTATTTCTACTAATAAGGGACTTATTTATCTAAAGGGATTTAAAAAAGCTAAATTTTTAGTGCTTTACTAGCAAAACCCTAATAAATATAGGCCTTTAGTCCTTTAAAATGCGCTATATTTTCCAGACCTAGATATAAATATAGTTAGCGGATTAAAGCACTATTTAGCAGGGGGCTGTATAAGTAAAAATGCCCTATATTTAGCTAATAGGTCTTATATTAGTCTTTTAAATGTTAGAAAACATGGTTTTTTCTTCTAAGTAAAAGATAATAATACACCCCTTTTAAGGACTAATAGTAGCTCTTCTAGCCATTATAATAGTTACTTTTGCCACTAAGCTAGCCACCTTATAGAGGTAGAAATACCTTTATAAGAGCTATTTTAAGCTAGTAAAGCCGCTAAAATTAAAGAATTAGGGGATTTTAGTGATTTAGAACCCCCTAATCCTATAGCCCCTTCTTCCCTAATGCTTATAGCCCTAAGCTAGGCCCTTAAATCGCAGGATTTAGTCCCTAAATCTAAGGATTTATAAAGGGTTTTAGCGGACTCTTTTACTATTTTATTAGAGGCTTTAGAAGACTATAAGGCAACTAAAGGAATTTTAAAGCCCCTAAGTTTACTAGTGCCTTACTAAGAGGCCTATAGCTCCTTAGAAAAGACCTAGCAAGGAGCTAAGGAAGAAGGCCCTATAGGGCCTAAAAGGCTACTTTTAGGCACTAAAAGTGATTTTTTAAAGCTTAATTTATACTAAAAATTGCTAAAACTAGCTGGAATTTAGCATATCTAGCTAAGGCATTTAGGGCTTAGCCTTCTAAAAAAAACAAGCTAATTAGCTAAGGGAATACTGGATTTTTTTAGTATTAAAGATAAGGATTTTAACTACCTAGTATATAACTAAACTAAGGCAGTTAGAAGGCCTAGTAAAAATCCTATCCCTAACCCCCTTAAAGCCCTTAATAAAATAGAGAGGGATATAGTAAAAATAATCTCTATTCCCTATAATAGGCACTAAATTTACTTATTTTTAGTAGACTAAAAGACTAGATTTAGATAGGCTTTATAAATTCCTAATAAGGAAGGCCCTACTATATTTTTAGCTATAAAAGGCTTCTTTAAAACCCTAAAGAATGAATTTAGGACCTACCCTAAATATCTATATTTTAATAGGGGTAAAGAAATTAATTCTGCTTTATAAAGCTAGCTAGCTAAAAAGGGGATTAAATTTACTACTTCTTCCCCTTATATTTATAAGCAAAATAGATTAGCTAAGTGTTCTATTTATGTTATTATAGATAGATTATAGGCTACCCTACATTAGTCTAGTTTACCTTTATTTTTATAGAATTTTGCGCTTTTTTTAGTATTAAATTCTATAAATTTATTAGCTAATTCTACAAAACTAACGTGCCTAGCATAATTATTAGCTAATAATTTTAATAAGCCTTTTAGGCCTAATTATAGCTCTCTTAGAGCTATAGGCTCTTATTATAAGGTTCTAATTCTACTAAAAAAAAGGCCTAAAGCTTAGAAGCTAGCCCCTAGGACTATGCCTAAAAGGCTAATTACTATAGTAGGTTCTAAGACCTATATAGTATATATTCCCTCTAAGAAGCTTATAATAAAGACTAGCTTTCTTAAAATTATAGAACCTATAGGCCCTATTTTTAGTAGCCTTCCTAGGCTTTTTATAGGGAATAGCTCTTTAAAAGGGGATTTTTCTACTAAAAATGCCTTAGAACCCTTTATAATTTTAAAGGGGGCTAAGGCTTTAGAACCCTTTAATCCTTCTATAGGAAGTAATTCCTTAGAGAGGGAATAACAATCTAATAAGGTTATTCTTAGTAATAAGGATTACCCTATAGCTAATAAACAGATAGTTAATTTAGAGCTTAGCTAAGCCCCTAGCCCTAAGGATCTAATTTCCCTAAATTCTCTATAATTATTACTTAAAAAAATTAATTTAAATCTAGAAAAAATAGATATTAATATAGGGGCTATAGTACAAAAAATCTGCTATAAGGCACAACTAAAAGCAAAAGAAAATATGCTTAATAGTAAGCCTAAGACCTAGAAGCAAGCTTTAAATTCCTTAGAAAAAGCTAAATAGCTAAAAGCTATATTTAGTAAATTTAAGTAACTTTTAAAGGCTAAAACTTTTAAATTTATAGAGGCAGACTAAGTTCCTAAGAGCTAGAAAGTTCTGAAAAATCGCTTAGTATTAAAAATAAAGAGAGATAAAGAAAATAATCCTCTAAAATATAAAGCTTAGCTTATTGTAAAAGGATTTATATAAATAAAAGGTTTAGATTATACAGATACCTTTGCTACTATTAGTATTCCCCTTAGCTAGCAGATTTTATTAGCTTTAGCAGCTATAAAGGACTAAGAAATAGAGTAAGTAGACTTTATAGGTGCATTTTTAAATAGCTACCTTAAAGAGCTTATTTATATAATAATTCCAGAGGGCTTTACAGAATTTATTAAGCAAAATCCATAATTAGCTAAATTAGCTAAAAGCTATAGTTATAAGGCTTCTAAAAATTAGATAATTATCCTTAGAAAGACCCTTTATAGCCTAAAGCAAAGCTTTAGAGAGTAGTAGTAAACGCTAATAAAAATGCTAAAAAGCCTTAGCTTTAGCCCCCTTATATCTAACCCTGCTATATTCTATAATCCTAAGACTAAGACTTTTATTATTACATATGTTAATAATTGCCTTCTTATAGGGCTAAATTTATAATATATAAATTAGCTTAAAAAGGCTTTATATAAAGCCTATGCTATAAAAGATAGGGGCCCCACAGAATTCTTCCTAAGGGTATAAATTTAGCGTAATTGAAAAAATAAGACTCTAAAAATACACTAAAAATAGTATATTTAAGAGGCCTTAGCACGCTTTAAGCTTAAAAATTATAAGGCAGTTAGAATTTCTATATAGCTAGGGGTCTTAAAAACTTAGCTTACTAAGCCCCTTAACCCTAAGGAAATAAAGGAATATTAGAGCATTATAGGGACTATTATGTATTTAATGCTCCTTATAAGGCCTAACGTTGCTTTTACGCTATAATAGCTTTTAACAGCCCTTACTAGTCCTTATTTAAAACACCTAAATGCTGTAAAAAGCCTTCTAAGGTATCTTTTTAGTACCTAGAACCTCGCTATAATTTATAAGGTATCCCCTAATAAAGATTTAGTTAGGTTCTGTAATAGTGATTTTACTAGTAATAAAAGCTCTTCTAAATCCACCTATATATACCTATTTAAGCTAGCTAAGGGCCCTATAAGTTAGAAAAGCAAGAAAGCTAGTACTATAGCTTTATCTACTATAGAAGCTAAATCTAACGCAATTTATAAGACTTTTAGAGAGCTTTAGTAGCTAGAGGGTATTTTTAAGGAGCTAAAAGCCCCTATAAAGCCCCCTATACAGATTTTTTATAATAACTAAGGCGCTATAAAAACGGCCTATAATTCAGCCCTTTATAGTTAAACTAAGCACACCCTACTAAAATTCTACTATAATAGGCAGCAAATCTTAGCTAGGCTAGCTAAAATTGCCTATTTAGATACTAAGAAAATGCTAGCTAATAGCCTAACTAAGCCACTAGCTGTTCTATATAAGGTGTGCACACCTTACAAGGTGCGCCGCCTAGGCGCCCACGCTTAGTCACCTGTTTAGCACATAAAAACCCTAGATATATATATAAAAAGACTTAGAAAAGGTAAGCTTTAGTTAATATACTAAATGCTATATTGCCTTTACTTAGCTACTAATTTACTACTTAATAATTTTAAAGCTTCTTCTTAGCTACTTAAAGATAATATAGCACCTACTACTTAATAATTAGCTACTATACTTATAGAGAATTCTATATCCCTTAAAGCATTAGTAAACCCTAACTAATTTATAAAGAACTTATAGAAAGGAACCCTTATTACTATTAAGTCTACTCTAACCCTATTTATAATATAAAAGAAATTCTAAGTAATTAAAGAGTGAATTACTTAATTAAAAGAACTAAAAAAACTATAGAAATAAAAAAAGAAACTCCTTACTACTCTTTACTAAAAAGGAATTAATAGAAAAAAAGCTAAAAAACAGCGCTTTTTTAATAATTCTTTTAATAATAATAAAGGTAAAGTTTAGGTTAAAAATATTAACCCCTTAATACACCCTATTAACCTATAAAAATATAAAATTTAAATTAATAACTTAATCTATACCTTTAATAGAGTAAAATATAAGTTTTACTAAGACTACTAAAAAATCCTCTTTATATTAAACTATATATACTAAACTTATTAAGTAAAATAAAACTAATTTCTTAATAAATAATTAGTAGAATATTAAGAAGAACTTAAAGATAACTAAAAAGAGTTCTAAGAGTAAACACTAACTTTACTAAAAGACTTTACTAATTATAAAGCTTAAATTATAACTATAATAAAAAGTATAAAATAATAAGATAGCTAAAGCCCTATTAACTTTAGTATTTATCTTAATTTTCTAAAAAAATACTTAGAAAGAGTAAGTAAATAAGCTTAAGCTCTTTTATTCTTTATTAAGTTATAACTTAAACTTTAAAATTATATTAACCTTTATATATTAATTATAAGGAAAATAAAAGAGGAAGTTATTTAAATTACTTAGTAATTTTAAGATATAATGCTACTATAGTATAAGTATAAAGCAGATACTAAAGGCAATAATAAGTATATAAAGGGGCCTTACTACTAATAGGCTTAATTTATATAGAATTAGCAGCTATTATATACGCCCTTAGAACTCTTAACTCCTACTACTAAGTTAAACTATAACTAAGTCTATAATTAATAGAAATATTATAACTATAGTAGTATAAGTTACCTCTACTATAATTATAATTAGCTAGTAAAAAACCCCTTAGGCTATTTAGAAAACGCTAATTAGTAAAAGTAGCTGCTCTTACTTTTGCTAAGCTTTAATTCCTTATTAAGTAGTAATTCTATACCTTTATTATAACTTAGGGCTAAATTACTACCTATACCTTTATAAATCTTAACACTTACTTTAATATAGATATTATTAATATAGAGTTTATAAAGTAATAAGGATTTTATAAAAGCAATACTAAACCCCTTAAAATCTAAGCAATTAACGTATTAACTATGCCTAAATATAGCGTTTATTAAGTGCTAATAAGCATTACTAACTTATAAAGGTGCTAGAGGGATTTAACCCTATTATATATTACTATTAATAGGGACCTAAGAATATAGGGAAGTTCTCTACTAATTAGGATATATACTTTATCTAAGGAATATATATATTTATTAATATAGATATAATAATAGTGGTTTAAGATTATATATATAAACCTTTTACTTATAACTCCTTATTATTTCTTTAGGAAGTACTATAATAAGGCTATTATATATACTATTTAGAGCATTTAAGATAATAGATTTATAGAATTAGGAGATAAGGCATAGGTGTATAATAACTAAACCTTAAGTAATATACCTTTAGAACTCTATATATTCTTAAATGTTTTTAGCTTAAAAAAGGTAAGTGTATTATTATCTTAAAAGGATACTAACTATATAATTAACTTATAACTTAATGCTACCCCCCTTTATAGCTCTATCTACCCCTTATCTTAATATAAGCTTATAATTCTAAGGGAATATCTTAAAGAAAACCTAGTAAATAAATAGATATAACCTTTAAAAAGCTTAGCTAAAGTACCTATTCTATTTATACTAAAGAAGGATAGCACCTTATAATTATATATAGACTATTAAGGTCTTAATAAGATTATACTAAAGAATTACTATACTTTACCCTTAATAGTAAAAATACTAAATTAGTGCTAAAAGGTATAATTCTTTATAAAAATTAATATTAAAAATATATACTACTATATTTAGATTAAGAAAGGGAATAAGTAAAAGATAGTATTTTACACTTAATATAGTTACTATAAGTACCTTATTATACCCTTTAGACTAACTAATACCTTAGCTACGTTCTAAAACTATATTTACTAAGCGTTATAGGGGCTAGTTAATATAATTTATATAGTATATCTAAATAATATCCTTATCTTTTTAAAAACCTAGGAAAAGTATATAAACTATATCTAATAAGTCTTAGAAAGAATAAGGGGTGTTAAGCTATATATAAAGCCCTTTAAGTATACCTTTTACTAAGACTCTATAGAATTCTTAGGGTTTATTCTATTAGTTAATAGTATTTTAATAAACTAAAAGTAAATAAAGATAATTTAAGAGTAAAAAGAGCCTAAGACCTTTTATAATATTTAAGTCTTCCTTAGGTTTTATAACTTTTATTAATAGTTTATATACTAATACTCCGCTATTATAGCACCCCTTAACGCACTAATAAAAGGAAGTTAGAGAGGCATTTAGATAGGGAAATTTATATTTAAAGAAAGCAAATAATTAGCATTTAACTAACTAAAGACTACCTTTTAATAGGCGCTATTACTATAATACTATAACCTATTAAGCCTAATCTATATTAAGACTAATATATTTATATTTACTATAGTAGGCATTATCTTTTAGCTAAATAATAAGGGGTAATATTATTTTATTATATTTTAGTTTTAAAAGTTTACTAATATAAAATATAATTATAGTATAGCTAACTAAGAGTTATTTACTATAGTTAAGTTGTTTAAATATTAGTAATATTATATTAAAGGTATAATAATACTAATAAAGGTCCTTTTAAACTACTATAACTTATAAACGTTTATAAGCTAAAGTAAGCTAAATAGTTAGTAAGTAAAATAGTATATATTTCTTAGCCTATTTAACTTTATAATTAAATATAGAGTAAAAAAAAGTAACCTTACTAATATACTATTAAGATAGCTTAATTATAAAGGTAAAGAGCTAATAAACTAAGAGATACTGCTAAAGTTATAGAAGAGGCTAGTGTTAGAAAATATAGCTAAAACTATACCTAAGTATATAAAAGAGTGTAGTAAGATACCTTTAAGAATAAAATTAGTTTTAGCTAAAAGGAAAGGTTTAATAAGGCTAGACTTTATTACTTAAGGGGCTAAAGTTACTGCTAAAATACTAGCTAAATAAGGGTTAAAACCTAGTAATTTTAGGGATAAAGTTGCTTAGGTTTAGTATATTAAGGCTAAGGAGGTTTATAAGTCTATAAAGTCTTTTAATCCTTATTTAGTAGATATTTATAAGCTTTTTATTAAAATGCTTTTAAAAGCCTAAAAGTAGGACTTAAACCTATAGAAAATAGCTAAAAGTAAGTTTATAGTGATTTTAAAGGGAAAGGTAGAGATATAGTAATATAATATAAGTAGCCTCCTATTATATAAAGAATAAGTAGTTATTCTATAAAAGCCTATCTTATAATAGAAGCTTTTATAGCTATATTATAATAATCTACTAGCTAGTTATTTTAGAATTAATAGAACTATAAAGCTTTTAAGAAGATTATACTATTAGCTAGTAATAAAGTAAGTAGTAGTGGATTATATATTTAGTTATAGTATATACTAAAGGGTTATTATATAAAGGCATTACCTATATAGCTAGCTAAAATCTCTATTAATTTCTAAGCAACTATAGGTAGAAGTGTTAATAGACTTTATAATTAAATTACTAAAAGTATTAGGTAAGAATAGCTGTGCTAATATAATATTAGTAATTATAGACTAATATACTAAGTATACTGTTTTCCTATTAGTTACTATAAGCATTAATATAGTAGAATTTACAGAAATTTTCTATTATAAAATAAAATTGTAATTTAGCGCTATAAAGGGCGTAATATTAAACTAAGGTAGTGTATTTACTAACGCTTTTTAAAGTAATCTTTATTATTACTTATAGATAAAAAGAAGGCTTTTAATAGTATTTTATTTATAAACTAATAGTTAAATAGAATATACTAACTAAGTATTAAAACACTACCTATAATACTTAATAGGTAAAAACTAAGTAATATAGCTTTTACTACTACTATAAGTATAATTTACCTATAATAATACTATAAACTAAATAATAGGGCTAGCACTAAACTATATACTATTTAGGTATTACTTAGAGTTTTGCCTAAGTATTAGAGATAATATACTAAAGGAAGGTATCTTAAAGATAGAAGTATATATAAAAAAACTATATAAGGTTTAGAATAAACTAGCAAAAATATAGTAAAGAGCTATAGAAGTATAGGCAAATTATTATAATAAAGAACACTAATAAATAATATTTTAAAAGGGAGATATAGTATTATTATTTATAAAGAATATTAAGGTAAAGTAAATAAAGAGAAAGCTAAACCTTAGGTATTTAGAACTATTTTAAATATTATATACTGTTAGTAAATAAGTATATTAGCTAAAACTACTAAAGAAGTACTAAAGGCTGTATAATATATTCTATATTTACTTACTAAAGCCTTAGAAAGACTATAGAAATAGTAATAATAAACTAGCAATCTCTAACTTAAAAAAAGAAGAAAAGGATAAATATAAAGTAGAAGAGATATAAGATAAGAAGATAATTAATAAGGAAACCTATTACTTAGTAAAATAAAAGGGTTAGCTTAATAAATATAACTAATAAACTACTAAGGAGAATATATATATACCCTAACTTATAATAATATATAAAAAAAGGAAAGTAAAGACTAAGCGATATTATATTAAAGTATAAGCAAAAAAGTTAACAAACTATTACTCTTATAAATATTAAAAAAAAAAAAATAATATATTAAAACTATACTAAATTTAAGGTAGTCTAATAGGGAAAGACTCTATTATATTATTAATAGTAGGAGCCTTATTAGACTCCTACCTTAGAATAAAAACACCTATATTTTTATTTAACTTAATTACTTAAATAAACCCCTTAATAACTTAGTAAATAGTTACTACTTAGATAGTATATCCTAACTTACTAAGGTAGAGATATAAAGCCTATATAGCCTTTTATTTATTAAACTCTTAATTAAAGATTACCTACTATAATATTAGTGAAAATATATATAAGATATAGTAAGATATATACTATATTATTAGGAGAGAGAGGGAAAAAGGCTAGCTATATCTATTAGTAGGCTAAAATATATTACTTAAAGGCGATTTTAATATTCTAGAAATATTAGTAAATAACTAGAGAAAAGGGAGTAAGAAGGCTATATATATATAGTTTTTTTAGCGCTAATAAGACTATATAATAATTAGTATACTTAGTTAGTATAGTTAAAGCTATATATAAAAATAAGAGAAAGATAGGTAAGATAGTAGCGTATCTCCTTAGAAAAAATATAATAATTAGAATTATTATTATTATTATTGTTATTACTATTACTATTATTATTACTGTCGCTGCTATTACACTAGGTATTTACTATAGTATAGAGCTAGTTATATATTAATAGAAGGTTATTTTAATTGCCCTATATTATAATAAGAACCTATTAAAATGTTAGTAATATACTAATAACTTAGTTATAAATACTTACTTTAAAACATATATTATTACGCTTATCATACTACTAGTAATAACTAAAAACTTAGAGTTTCCTATAAATAAATAGTTTATTAAGGAATATATAGATAAGTAGTATAAGTTTAATGTAAAAGGGGGGGTTTTTTTAAAACTCTTTTGCTTATATATATATATAGTGTAGATATATATAAATATAAAGCTAAATAACTAAGGAAGATATAATAATAGATTAGTGGTAAAAAGCTAATATATTATAATAATATTATTAAAAAATATATATATATATATATATATATAGATATAGAAGAGTAAAGGAAGTAGAGGAGTAAATATAGCAAAAAGAAGGAGGATATATAGTAGTATAGTATAATTAGTAATTTAGGATTATTTATTTTTCTTTCTTTTATTATAATTAAATTAAGGTGCAAATAGCTAAGGACTTACTAAGGATTATATAGGGAAGTAGGGGTAATATTAGACTTACTATAGTAGTTAAAGCGCTATAATAATAATAATGTAAGCAGAATGTGTGTTATAGAGTAACAATAAGCAATACACTAGCTGCTATAGACATTAGCCTAAAAGGGGGGGTAATTATAAGGTGTATATACCTTATAAGGTGCGCTGCCTAAGCGCCTACGCTTAGTCACCTATTTAGCATATAAAAACCCTAGATATATATATAAGAAGACTTAGAAAAGGCAAGCTTTAGTTAATATACTAGATGCTATATCGCCTTTGCCTAGCTACTAATTCGCCACCTAACAATCTAATACACGCTATTTTCTTAGAGCTTATAGGGCTCCAACCCCTATAACCCTTCGCTACAAAATCCTTAACGCCTAGCTAAAGGCACTAAAACAATCACAAAAACACTCAGAAAATTTAAAACAATTACTAAAATAAGCTAAAAATGGATTTTCAACTTTAATAATAAATTCCTTAATTTTACTATATATAACTATAGTACTTTTTCAACTTTTTCAAAGAGCCCCACTTTTGGGCTTCTTAAATCTATTATCCTTTTTCTTCTATGATTTTATTTAGATTTATATAGATTTTCTTTAAATTTAGCATTCCTCTTCTTTTCTCTCTAGCTTTTAAAATACCTCTTTTAAGGGGGTGTTAAAAATAACAGCTATTTTTAAGGGACTTTCTTATCTATTAAGCCTCTTAATAGGCCTTATAGTAACCCTTAGCCCCTGCCTTATAGAGACCCTTATAGGGACCCTTAGGGGGCTTTTCTTAGCTATTACTAGCGTTATAAGCGGCCTTAGGCTATATATAGCGCCTATAGAATTAATTCTTTTACTTATAGCTTATAGCTATAAGCACCTTACTTTTCTTGCCTTTTCCCTTTTAATTATACCTTATAGCAGCTAGTATACACCTAATTAGGAACCTAATAGTCTATTAAGTTTAGTAAGACTTTAAAATTAATTTTTATAGTAACTAAATAAGTAATTAAAATTTAGCTTAAAGATTTAAGCTGCTTACCCTAAGGGCTATATAGTAAGCTACCCTAAGGCGCACTTTATAGCTGTTTTATATAATAACTAAGGGGTTATAGAAGATTTCACAATTAGTATTTTTATTGCTAAAATAAGGGGAATTTTTTTATATAATTAATTAATTTTTCTAATTTTTAAAGTTATATACTAATTTTTACTAAGTTAACATTTAAGGAGTATATTAGCACCTTATTTATATAGCTATAAGTTTATTTTTTTGTTTTCCTATATAAATAAATTTTATAAAAAATAAAAAGTAGCTTATAAGCCCCTTTTTATAAGGCTAAGCCTTTAATAGGCTTAAAGGGTATATAAGGGAGAAGACATTCCCCCTTATTAGCTGCCTACTAACTATATAGACTATTAATCTAAGCTTGCTACTTATAATATTAAATAATTAAATAAAAATCTAAGAAAATTCTACTACCTTTTATAAGCTAGAATTTAGCGTATTTTAAGTGCTAAAAGTTGTGTATTAAGCTTCTAATATTAGTTATAAGGCCTATAGCTTCAGCTATAGCGCTGCAGAGCCCTTTTGGCTTCTAGCTTACTAAGCCTCACTACCTTAGTAATTTAGAGGGCAAAAGCCTCTGTAAACCCATTATTTCTAATAATAGCTAAAAGCTATAGTTTAAAAGAGATTATTAATACTATTAATAAAGCTATAAAAAAGAATACTATAATAGTAGTATATTATCTTTATAGTAAAAATATAGTAGTTACCTTTAAGAAAATAGCTAAAGCTTATATAAAATATACTATTTAAATTTAAACTATATTTAAGCTAAAGGTAATATTAAACTATTAAGTATTTAATATTATTATTAAAAGCTTCTTTATTTACTATACTTAAAATACTATAAAGGAAACTATTATAAATAACTTAGCTAATATTAATAAATATATAATTATAAGAGTAATAGTGTAAAAACTATATAAAACCTTTATATAAGCACCCTTAATTATAAGCGTTAATAATATTAATATAGCTAATAAACTATATTATAGTAGAATTATATATAAAGCAAAAATATTTAAAGCTAAACCTTATAATAAAGCCTTTTACCCTTATTAATACTACTAATACTTTAAATATAGCTATATAGTAGTATATTATATATTAACTTTATATTATAGCTGCTATATAACTACTTATTATAATAATAAAAGTAATTGCTTAGCCCTTATAAAAGTAGTATAAAAATACTATATAAACTACTTAAGTCTTTACTTAGTATAGTTAAAGAGTTATAAAACTATTAATAAGTAATAAGCTAAGGCCTATACTATATACTTAAATTAGCTTAATACCTTTACTACTTTAGCTAAATTAAATACTAAGGGATAAACTAAAGTAATAAAAGGTAAGAGAAAATTAGCTAGCTTTATGCTTTTTTATAAGGTATTACTATAAAAATATATTAGCTACTTATAAAATAGCTACTTAATAATAGCTAATAAAGACTTTATTACTATACTACCCCCCTTTTACTTAAAAGAAGCTATTAAGGCTTTTTTATAAAACTATAGTGTTTTTATAGTAAAGATACTATTAATAAAAACTAACACTCTTTTTAATTAATAAATATAACTATATAAGTTATATATTAAAATATATAAAAGAAAACCTACTTAGTTTATATAGCCTTTAAAGCTTAGCTTAAAACTAATATAGTTATATTTTAAGAACTTAATAAAAGTAGTAAACTACCTTTTAATCTAAGTTTTAAACTTTATTAGCTAATAATTTAAAGTAATTATATAGCTATATATATTTACTACTATTATAGTCTTAAGTTATAAATAATATAGGTAGGCACTAATTAGTATATAATTATACTATAGAATATTAATATATACTTAATTTACTTCTTTAACTATAAATAAAACTAAATATCCCTTTTTTATATACTCTTAAAGAAGCCTATATAGCTTTATAGTGTTTTTATTAAGGACTTTAACTAATACTATTTTATTATTAAATTACGCTAGATAGCTTTAGGAGCTATTATCTAGTACTTCTGCTTATTTATTTATATAGGAAAAACCCTAGAGTAGGGAGGAAAATCTATATACTACTATATATCTTTTTAAGATTAGGGCCCTAAGGCAGGGCCTTAGTAGTTTTAGTATATAAAAAATAGTATACTACTAGCTAAGTTAGTAGCTATAGTTATTAAAAGGGCTAAAGGAAAATAAAAATTAATATAATAGATATATATAATATATATATTAAAGATATATAGTCTAAATATATATTAGGGATATTTAGGTATAGTTTAATCTAAGGCTAGTAGGAGTCTATATTAGCTAATAGTTTAATAATTCTAAAATATATTATATAGTAGTTTTACGTTAAGTAATATATTATTAAGCTTACTTAATTAGGAATATAGTTACTAATTTAAATTATAGTTACTAATTTAATATAAGTAAACTAAGAGCTTAAGCTAGGTTTAAGGTAAGAGTTTATTAGTGCTACTATACTTTTATATTTCTACTTTTTAATTTTTTAATTAGGATTAGCTTATTAATAAGTAATCTAAGGGGTTAAGTTTTTTTTTATAAATAAGGTCCCTTTTTTTAGGTTTAAGGACCTCTTTTTTCTCTTTTTCTTTATAGTAAAAGCTAAATTAATAAGTGCCTTTTCTTTTACTCTTTAGTTTTTAGTATAGGCTTAGTTTAAGTCTTTAGTTTTATTAATAATTTTTAAGAAAAACTTTACCTTAAAAGAGTAGTAGCTTAATAAGTTATTCTAGGGTTTAGCTTAGTTTTAGTATTAATCCCTTTAAAGCCCTTAGTAATAATAGCCTTATAACTCTTATATTATATAGATAAAAAATCTAAGAAAATATTACTATAATTAGAAAAGTAAGTACTCTTTTAGGCTCTTTTTAAGTTTATTATAGTAACTAATTATTTAGGTACTAATAGTTCTTATTTTAAATACTATATAATAGGGTATTATTATAATAAGGTAAGTTATTTTAATTTACTTTAGGTTTAGTATAATTCTTAATTAAAGCAGCCCTTACTTATTTATATCTTTTATTAAGTAAAGGTATAGGCTCTTTTTAACTTTTAAGTAATTTATAATAGTAAAAATAAAGATAATTTAAAGTTTTTATTTAATATAAGTTTAGTTTAGTTCTATATTTATTACTACTCTACTAATATATTATAGTTTAAAGTATATAAGAAAGTTTAAGAAACTACTTAATACTTAATTAATACTAAGCTAAGTATTAGTTAGGCTTTTACTATTACTAAGGTAGTCTTTAAGAGCTTTAAGTAAGATATACTTAGCTATATAAGGTAGCTAGCTATAGCTATAAAGCAAACTAATGCTTTATTAGTAATAGTAGCTATAGTAGCTATAAAAAGGAACTTAGCTAAAAGTAGTAAAAAAGAGGGAGAGAGAGTAAGGAATAAAGGTAAAGTAGTTAAAGAGAGAGAGGTTTAAAGGGGGCTATTTAGGGCTATAATAGAACTTAAGGGCGCTCTTATAGTTGCCCTTAAAGTGCTTAAAGTGTTTTTAGTAGTTATTTTTCTTTTTTCTTTATAACTTTTATAAATAAATAAAATAAATAGCTATAGCCTATTTTTAATATAGCCTTTTTTTACTACTTTTTTATATTTTTTTATAGTTAATAGTTTTTATATAATAAATATATAAGCTCTTTTCTTTTTATACCCTTCTTTCCTTTTTATTAAGCTTACTATAAGCCCCTTTCTCCTTTATATAATTAATTTTTTATTATTTTTAAAGCATAAGAGCTAAATAGTATTAAGGGAGTTAGCTAATGCTAAGTATTTATTAAGTAAGGTATTTTATTAATTTAAGTAAGTTAAAGGCTATATAGATATCCCTTTAGTCTTATATTAGTTTTATATTAGCGCTTATAAGTTATAAATAGTTATATTTTAAGCACTATATAATTAGATATTAATAGTCCTTTTCTTTACCTTAATAGTAATATATTAGTAATTTTACCTTAGAAATATAGTAGTTATAAAGAAAGTAGTTAAGGCTAATCTTTTTTATATATATTTAAATAAAAGCTATTAATTTAAACTTAATAAAGTAATAGTAAAAGTAAATAACTTTTACCTTAAAATAAAAGTTAGGGTTTTATTTAGCTATATATTAATTTTAATATAAATTATAAATAAAGGCCTTAGTTTTATTCTTATACTACTTATCTTTTTATTTTTTTTTTAGTTTTTAACTTAAGCTAAAAGCTTTAAAATTAAAAGAGAGGTAGTTTAAAAATAGTTTATAGTTTATAACCTATATTTACCTTTAATAAGTTACTTAATAATAAAGGTATATTATAATTATAGTATATATAATATAAATCTTTATTACTATACTATTTAACTTAATATATTTATAGTATTACTAAATTTAATAATTAAGATAAAGGTTAAAGAATAATATTATTATTTTAATCTTAAGTAAGGTTTATAGCATTACCTTATAAGTGCTTAATACTATCTAAAGGCATTTAGTTTATTTTATAATAAATGCTTTTATAATTTCTTTAGCTATATTACTTTATTTAATAAAGGTATAGTATATACCTATACTATATATAATAAGGCTTTATATAACCTATATATATAAACGTCTTAATTTCTATAGTAAGCACCCTTATATAAATATTATAAGTATAATAAGGGCTAGCTATTAATATATAAGCTTTTTTATAAGCTATTTTTAGTATATCTTTTATTATAGCTTATAGTATATTTAAACTCTTAAGAAGTATATAGCCTATATTAGCTAAATTATAGTAATACTAAGCTAAATCTATATTATATTTAGTTATTTTTTCTTAGTAAAATAAATAAGTTTACTTTTTTAAAAATAAAATTAAAAGCTAAATTTTTAAAATTATTCTTAGTAGACTTTTTAAGTAATTTTAAGGCATTTTTATATCTCTCTTATTATATATTTATATACTAAGATATTTATATTATCTAAGAATTTAAGGACTAAAGTAAAGTAGATTATTTTAAGTTTTTTATATAAAGGTATAATATATAATAGAAATAGTATTAAGGATATAAAGGACCTTTATAAAACCTTTATAAATATAAATTAAATAATAGTTATTTTACCTTTAAATATTAAGTAAGCTTTTTATTTATTAGTAAAGGCTTAAGCTTACTATACTATTTATATAAGTAATTTAATAGTAAGTATTATATATATTAGTTATTTATAGTAAACTATATTAAAAGCTATAAAGATATTTAGTTAAAGAAGTAATATAGTTTTATTATAATACTATACTATTTTTATAGCTTTTATTAAAATATTAAAAGCTATCTTAATAAAGTAGTTTACTTTATTATTTATTTAAAGGTTATAAAGAGTGCCTCTCTCTTTAAATATATAGATAATTTATATTACTACTATTACTTTAAGAATTTTACTTATTATATTTAAAAAAGAAATAAAATACTATACTTTTATATATTATATCTTTAAAAGAGTTTTTTTAAGCTTATATAAAATAACTACCTTAGCTTTTTAAAATAGTTTTAAGTAATATTTAGCTTAATAATATATATTAAGAAGGGTAGCTAAAGTATAAGCTAAAGGTTTATTATATACCTTTAGAAATTTAGCTAAAAGCTTATTAAGTTTAAGTACTTTTTAGTTTAATAGCTATTTAAAAATATTATAAATCTTATTTATTATAAATTTATTCTTATTAAGAAATACTATAGAATTAAGGTAGGTACTAAGGTTATTTAAAAGGTTATCTATTCTTACTATAAATATTAAAAAAAACTAATTAAAAAAAGCTTTAGCTTTGCCTTAATAAGTATATTATAGTATTTAGAATTTGCTTATAACTTAGTATAGAGGCAGGACTTACTAAGTTTCTAATAGAAGTCCGCTTCTTAGCCTAGCCTATTATTTAAGCTTCTAAAGGCTTCCTTTGCTTACTGTTGCCTCCGTTACCGCCCTCCGCTAGGAGCTGCGTTGCTTATCTATTAAATAGTTATAATAAATAATATTAGCTTAGGCCTTAATGTTTATAGTCTTTTAGGCTTAGTTATTAATAATAATAGGTTTAGAATAATAAGTAAATAGTAGAATATTATTAGGCTAAATTAGAGTTTTTATAGTAGGAAAGAGTCTAATATAATATTTAACCTAAAAGTCTTAATTAATAAAGATATTATAGTTAGATCTTATAATTAGGAACTTTTAATATTAGAACTAATAATTATTTAGAGCGAAAGAAGCTTATATATATTAGGTAATAAAACCTTAAGGTATATTTCTAAAGTTAGCTAATTATAGAGGTTTTAAAAGCTTTATAATTTTGCCTTTAAAAGTCTTAATAACTCTTCTTATAAATTTAGGCGTTATTAAGAGATAGATTCTAGCTTTAATATTATAGAAAGCATTAGTATAGAGTCTAAGTCTATTATTCTTTACTTAAATAAGTATAATAAATTAATTTAATAATAACTTTTATTTATATTTAGCTACTTATAATATACTATAGACTATTAAGAAGACTTTTAGTAGTTTAAATTATTTTCTAAGCTTTCTTCTTCTTTTATAACTTTAAAAAGGTTGCCTCTCTCCTTCTCTTTATTTAAAGAAGGTTTTAGGTCTTTATTAAAATAGGTAGAAAAGGTATAAATAACAGCCTTTTTATTTAAATACTTTACTTAATAATAACTAGTTAATTTATATCTATAATAAGCGCCTTTAGTATAAGCTTTCTTTTATAATATATTAATAATCTTTTAAATATTAAAGGAAGTTAGGGCTTAAGGCTTAGGATATTTATAATAATTAAAACGTTCTTATAAAAGAGATACTAACTTTTACTTAAAGTAAAGTAGGTTTATCTTTTATTAGTAAGTATAGCTTTTATTTTAGCTAATAATAGCAGTAGTAACCTTATAAGTAAAATGTTTATATAAGGTTAATTTACTTTTAGCTAATATTTTTAACTAGCTTATAAGGTTAAAGCTAAGTAGTAAATAATTATAGAGAGTAGTCTTTTATACACTATCTCTAATATTAGCTTAGTTAGAGAGAATATTAACTTTAGTAATAAATATATTAATATTATCCTTTTAAATATTAAAAAGTAGCTAGCTAAAGGTATAGCTTACTATAGTAAATAAGTATAAGTCTCTAAAAATTGCCTTTAACTATATTAATATCTCTTATATATTATAAAAAGGGTTGTTATTTAAGATATATTAATATTATATTAAGTCTTAGGTAGAACCTATTAGTTAGTTAAAAATAGTAGCTATTTAGTAGCGTTTATTAATATAGTAACGCTAATTAATATAAAGATAATTAATTATAAAGATTATCTATCCTTTAAATTTTCCTTTCTCTTTATTAAAGTTAATAGGTTAAGTATAAAATTCTTTAACTTTCTTATAGTAATTAGGATTTTTAGCTTTTTAGTTTTCTTTATAAGGTTATAGTTTCTTATTAGTAGTTAAGCTTAAGGGTTTAAAATAAATACCTTTAAAGGTATTAGTTTTAGGTATAGTATCTTTTTTAAAAGGTTTAAAAGCTTTATATAAAGTGTATTAATTCTTATTATTTTAGTTTTTAGATTTAAGTATATTTATTTATATTAATAAGCTAGTAGCTTAAGTAGGGGTAGTATTATTATTATTTGCTATAGTTAATATAAGTAATAATAAAGTGATTTTAAGTAGAGATTTATATACTAAGAAATCTCTTAATTTATTTAATAATAGAGATAGTAAACTTTTTATTTATTTATAGTTTAAAAAAGCATTAAGTAGGGTATTATCTTTATCTTTTATAATAGTTACTATAATATTAATAGCTGCCTCTTTTTTAGGCTTTTTAACTAGCTCTTTACTAGCTAATTAGGTAGATAATCTTATTAATAGTCTTTAGTCTTTTATATAAGGCATTTAATTTAGTTATTTAGGTCTATAGCTTAATTTAATATTATATATAGCTAATAAAGTGAGTGTTAAATAAGCTTAATAAAAGAAGTAGTATTAATAAGGTATTTAAAGAACGCTCCTTAGTAAGGTTATTTATAAGTTTATAATTATATTATAGCTAACTTATAAAGGTAGGTATAAAGGCTATAAAGAGTGCTTTATTAATAATAATTATAGACTAAGAAGTAAAAAGGAAGTAAAATAACCCTAGCTTAAGATATATAAGCTTTTATATAGAGTGGGCTTAGTCTCCTTATATAACCTTAGCTAGGCTAACCCTTATAAGACCCCTTAGGGAATGTGCCCAGAGGCGTCAGTCCTCACAGTAATAAAGCAAGTAGTAGCAGATTATATATTTAGTTATAGTATATACTAAAGAGTTATTATATAGAGGCATTATTTATATAGCTAGCTAAAATCCCTACCAATTCTTAGGCAACTATAAGCAAAAGTGTTAATAAACTTTATAACTAAATTACTAAAAGTATTAAGTAAGAATAGCTATACTAATATAATACTAGTAATTATAAACTAATATACTAAGTATATTATCTTTTTATTAGTTACTATAAATATTAATATAATAGAACTTATAAAGACTTTTTACTATAAAATAAAATTATAATTTAGTACTATAAAGGGCGTAATATTAAACTAAGGTAGTATATTTATTAGCGCCTTTTAAAGTAATTTATATTATTATTTATAAATAAAAAGGAGGCTTTTAATAGCGTTTTACTTATAAATTAATAGCTAAATAAAACATACTAATTAAGTATTAAAATACTACTTATAATATTTTATAAATAAAAACTAAGTAATATAGCCTTTACTACTACTATAAGTATAATTTATTTAAAATAATACTATAAACTAAATAATAAAGCTAATACTAAATTATATACTATTTAAATATTACTTAAAGCTTTACTTAAGTATTAAAAATAATATACTAAAAGAAGGTATTTTAAAAGTAAAGGTATATATAAAGAAACTATATAAAGTTTAGAATAAATTAGTAAAAATATAGTAAAGAGCTATAAAAGTATAGGTAAATTATTATAATAAAGAATATTAATAAATAATATTTTAAAAAAGAGATATAGTATTATTATTTATAAAGAATATTAAGGTAAAGTAAATAAAAAGAAAGCTAAACCTTAGATATTTAAAACTATTTTAAATACTATATACTATTAGTAAATAAGTATATTAGCTAAAACTACTAAAAAAGTACTAAAGGCTATATAATATATTCTATATTTACTTATTAAAGTTATAAAAAGACTACTAAAATAATAGTAATAAGCTAATAATCTTTAACTTAAAAAAGAAGGAAAAGAATAAGTATAAAGTAAAAGAAATATAAAATAAGAAAATAATTAATAAAAAAACCTACTACTTAGTAAAATAAAAGAGTTAGCTTAGTAAATATAACTAATAAACTATAAAAGAAGATATATATATACCTTAACTTATATTAATATATAAAAAAAAGAAAATAAAGACTAAGTAATATTATAGTAAAATATAAGCGAAAAGTTAATAAACTATTTTTTTCTATATATTAAAAAAAAACAATTATAAAACTATACTATAATATAGGCATTTTAATAGGGAATAAGTTTTATATATTAGTAAGTAAGGGATTTAAAGCAGTGCTATTAAGTATAAACACTACTTAATTAGTATTTAACCTAATTACTATAATAGTACTTTAGTATATTTATATAATTATTATAGCTTAAACTATATACCCTACCTTAATAAAGTAAAGGTAAAAGGCTTAAGTTAATTACTAAGCCTTATACTACTTTTAGTAATTTTTTTAAGAAAGTATAAGTAAAAGAAAACTTAAAATATAGTAATATACTTATAAGATTTTATAAAAAGAGAGGGAAATATATTAGCTATATTTATTAATAAGCTATAATATAGCTTTTAAAAGTAATTTTAGTAGCTTAAAAATATTAGTAAAAGGCTAAGAAAAAGGGAGTAAGATATATATAAATAAATAGTCTTCTTAGTACTAGTAAGACTATATACTAACCTATAGGCTTAATTTATATAGTTAAAACTATATAAAAAAATAAGAGAAAGTACACTAAATACTTACTAAGTTTTCTTTATAAAAAGATAATAGTTTATACTATTATCTTTCTTATTATTATTTTTATTACTATTACTTAAAGCTTACTATTTAATTATAAATGCTTTAAGCTAGTTATATATTTATAGGAAATTCTTTTAGTTTTCTTATATTATAATAAGTACCTATTAAAATATAAGCAAAAAGCTATAAAAGTAATAATAATTACTTACGCTTAAATAAGTATTATTTTATTTATTATACTATATATAATAGCTAAATACCTAAAGTTTTCTATAAATAATTAAAGAGAAATAAAAGATATAGTTAAATAGTACTAAAGTAGAAGTAAAAGGAGGGCTTTTTATAAAATCCTTATATTATATATATATATATAATATAGATATATATAAGTTTAAAAATAAATAATATACATTAATATATTAATAATTTATTAATAAAAAACTAGTGTATTATAATAATATTATTAAAAAAAAGTATATATAGAAATATAAAAGAGTAAAGGAAGTAAAAAAGTAAATAAGGCAAAAAGAAAGAGAATATAGTAGTTTAATATACCTAGTAATTTAGGATTATTTATTTTTTTTTCTTTTATTATAGTTAAATTAAGGTATAAATAGCTAGAGACTTACTAAGGATTATATAAGGAAGCGGGGGTGATACTAAACCTACTATAGTAGCTAAAGCGCTATAATAATAATAGGATATATATTATAGGGTATTAATAAGCAATATACTAGCTGCTAAGGATATTAGCTTAAGAGAGGGGGCAATTATAAGGTGTGTATATCTTATAAGGCGACTAGAGTATACAGCGCTTAGGCGCCTACGCTTAGTCACCTATTTAATATATAAAAGCCTTAAGGCACATATAAGAAAACTTAGAGGAGGTAAGCTTTAGTTAATATACTAAATGCTATATTGCCTTTGCCTAGCTACTAGATCGCCACCTAATAGTAAATAAATAAAGTAAATCTTTTTATTAACTTTTTAAATAAATTATAGTTAATTTTATAGCGCTATTATAATATAAGTAAATTTATAAAAGTTTTTGATTAATTATTTATAGAATAAAAGTAAAGAGTTTATAAGTGTAGCCTTATATACACTATAGGGATAAAACACTTCTTTCTTACTTTATATACTTATATAAATAATATTCTAAATACCTTACTAAACCCTATGGCGTAGTGGTTAAGCGTTGTAGAAAACCTAAACACTTTTCTTATATAAGTAAGAAAAGTAAAGAGGTTATAGATTTAATTCCTATATAAGGTATATATTTTTCTTATATTTAAGTAGCTTTAAGAGGTTTAGCTTAAATATAAGCTTAATAAAGTCTAAACTTTAATTAGCTAATATAATAAAAGTATATTAGCTAATTAGTGCTTAATAAGTAAGAAAAGTAAAGTTAAGCCCCTTATTATTTTTACTTACTAAGTAATATAGATTAGCTACTACTATACTATAAATAAGTAAATTACTCCTTAGCTATTAAGTTATATAGTTAGTTATAGCTATAATATATTAAGGTTAGGGTTATATTTAAGGTTACTAAGTAGGGTATTAAAGGGAAGCTATAAAAAAAGTAATATAAGGTAAATAATAAGTGTATTAGTTATTTATAGTTAAAAATAGATTTATAAGCAGTTAAACTATATATAAAATTAGCTAAGTTTTTATTCTATTAGGCAACTATTAATTAATAAGCAATTACTAGCTTAGTAACCTAATAAGGTTTCCTAGCTAATTAGGAAATAAAAAAGCAGAGGTTCTAAATATAGCTAAGCATAAATTGCTAAGGTTAGCTAGCGTATATAATAATAACAATAAATACCTTACTAAATTTCTTAAGCTAAAAGAATTTAATAAGGATAAAGTCTAAACTATTATTATTATTATTATTATTAAATTACACTAGATAGCTCTAAGAGCTACTTTTTAGTACCTCTGCTTATTTTATTATATAGAAAAAACCTTAAAGTAAAGAGAAAAACCTATATACTACTATATATTTATTTATAATTAAGGCCTTAAGGCAGGGCTTTAGTAGTTTTAGTATATAAAATATAGTATACTATTAGCTAAGTTAGTAGCTATAGTTATTAAAAGGGCTAAGGAAAAGTTAATATAGTAGATATATATAATTTATATACTAAAGATATATAGTCTAAATATATATTAAGGATATTTAGGTGTAGTTTAGTTTAAAGCTAGTAGGAGTTTATATTAGTTACTTATTTAACACTTTTAAGATATATTATATAGTAGTTTTACGTTAAGTAATATATTATTAGACTTACCTAATTAGGAATGCGGTTATTAATCTAGTGTATAGTTACTAATCTAGCATAAATAGACTAAGGGTCCGGGCCGGGTCCGGGGCGGGAGTTCGTCGGTGCTGCCGTGGCTAAACTATTATTAAATACTTAGTAAGCTAGAAAGCACTTATAGAAGTCCCCTTTAAGAGCTTTATATATTTTAGGATTAAGCTAATATATATTATAAAGAAGTAAATAATAAGTAAATTAACTAGCAAAATTATAATTAAGAGAAATTTTAGTAACGCTAGCGGCTGAACTTAGATGTAATATTGCCTTAGTCTACAGCAGGCTATATCCCCTTAGTGCCCAGAAGGCTACAATCGCGTACCGACCCACTTATCTGTCTAAAGAGAATGCTGTATAAAAAGTACATTGTGCACACACTAATTTATAGGGTAGAGAAGGTACTGCGCTATAAAGCGCTACATAGTATAGCAATTAAAAATAGCTAAAGAGCAAGTATTGAAAAGTAGCCTAAATCTATCCAATAACTGCTAAAAAGTGGGGGGTACGTGGGTGTAGCCTTCTGGGCACCAAGGGGATAGGTATTTATAGATAATAATTTTATAGCTGCGATATAAATTCCTATGGGCGACCGGTATCGCCTGCCTTAGCCACCTCTGCCGTACCATAATAAGGGTGGGCGAGTTATCAAAAGTAGGGTGCCGTTTAACAGCTCACTAAGCCTAATGCACCCAATTCCAGCCGCTGGCTTTGTTTAAATTCCTCTCGATTATGATTTTGCTGCTAAATACAATAATCAGTCGATCCTTCACAATGCCTATGATAGAGAAGGGTCTTCTTGTGGGTTACGAGGCTAAATCTAAGCCTCACGGGCGCAATTCCATTGCGGCCTCTTTATTATCCTCATTAAGGGTTGCCAGGTAAATTGACGGGAATAGAGCGCTTCTATGATGGCCTGGGACGTGCGGAATAAAGGTGGTTATATTGGTGCACGTGCTGGTGAAGGTATGGAAAAATTTACAGGCGCTGCCGATACCGGCAAAGGAGTGACTTACCTACCACAACTGGGGTGCCGAGTTCACAAAAGAGGGGTGCTATAAAAGTTCCCTAAATCTAAATTATTTAGAGAGCAATGAATAGCTGGAGACTATGCTGAATAAGCCGAAGGCAAACCTATTATCAGATGTCGACTTAAATGTCGGCACCAATTTAGCTGAGCTCCATGATGAATGAAGTCTTAAATACTAGTAAGTAGACCCAAAATTTGGGTTGCTATATGCCATGATGATCCTTGCGCTCAGGACGCGACAAACACATGATGTGTGTGATCGAGTTTGAGAAATCGGACTAGGCAAATCCGGGCACGGTCAGCATCTACGGTGAACTGTGCATATTGTGCACATCTTTTATCTGGACATTACGTTTTTTTTATCGCGCTTGATTTCTTGCTTGCGTTTTTTTATAGCCGTCTTTTATCAGTGACAGCGTGTTTTATTTCTCATTTTTGACCATACTGTAGTTGTCTTTCGCAGTGCACCCCCACCACTATCCTCCCTAAAACAGGCAATAATTAAATATACGTGCCCACTGAGCGGGCAACATAACAATTGTACGCCCCATACACAACGGCCATTTTATGCCAAGAGAGATAATATATTCAAACTTTGCACGATAAAATGCAAAATGTGCGACCACTTGTTACCACCATCACAAGACGACGACGTCCTGTTGTGCACATGTTGAGAACATAATACTATGTGGTAAGGATCAAATTAATTTATTTAATAGAATTCTTCGTTCCATCAATGTAGTTCTATTTCAGAGATCCAAGGTACTGTTTTATGCAGGGTTCCATCTGGAACGTTTTCAAGTTCCCGATGGTGGTGGGGGCGGCACACCAATGCCAAAACCTGGCGCTCCTGGCGGTGGCGGATACCATCCTCGATCATCATTGTGTTCTCGTCTTCTTCCGAAGCCCACCGCACTGTCCCGATTATATCCCGGGCCACGCGGACCGCGACTAATCTTGCCACGAATCACTTCTATATCGCTTGAAGTTAGGGCTGGTGCTGGCAGTTTGACACCACGCAGAAGCATTGACTTGTGGGCCCGCTGCGTCTGTGGCATCTCGAAGTATACGCTGCATTGAAGTCTGGATTAGAATTGAAAGCAACATAAACAACTCTCTATGATTATACAAACGAAGGCCTCATAAAGTCTTACCTGAGAGATTTATCGTAATCTAAGTCAGGCATATTATTTCGCTCTAGCGGATAGGCTAGCGACGCGTGAGGCACGTATCCGCTACCTTGTTTCTCAACCTTGCCTGACAAACCACCGCTTCGTTTAGGATTCAGTTTAAAGTTCCACGATTCTTGCCGCTTAGAATAAAATTTAGTTAAAATGTCATCGTAGAGGCCGTCGTTGTTTTCCGAAATTATAAGAACATCTTTACCAGGCGCGTTTCTTGCCTCCTCTGCTGGGCTTAAAAGAGAATACTTTTCCTGTACGGCTGCTAATAGCCGAGGCATATCAATGAATGGTAATAAGGCCACTCCTTGCCATGCCATTTTTTTGCCATTCAGGTCCACGTCAAATTCTTCTGGATAGAAGTCGATAATTTTACTATCCTTTTCTGTCATGAGTGGATGAAAAACTTCCGGAAGAGCGTGTCGTGAGGCTGCCGGCAAGACGCTCATTAGCTGTTCAAATGGTCTTGAAACCCTACCCTTTTCAAATACTATTTCCATGCTTGCTAGATTTGTGAAATCAGCGGCGAAAGGGGCATAATGATATGGGTAATACCATTCCCATGAAGGGCAGCCCTGGAAATAGTATAGGAGAACCCAAGCCAACCCTTCTACATAAGCCTTAGCCACCTCGTGCCTGAATGTGATGTCACCAGGTGGCCGATGAAACTTCTGCTGATAGTAACGGTCTGCGTACCCGTCCTCCCAAAGTCTGACGGTGTCAATGGGGCCATCAACACTGGCGGAAGGATTGTTGATCTCTGTGACATGTGGTTCACTCGATGCTTTGCGCTTTTTGGGAGCAGGAGATACAGTTTTGTCAACGTCCAATCTTGGCTTTCCGGCTCGCAGCTGCTCCTTCATAGCACTTGCAGCGCTCTTGTTGGCGATCGTCGCATCCTGAGCGGTAGATCTATTCACAACCATTTCGTGTGTGATGACAGGAGACCGCTCGTTTGAATACGTCGAGATTGGATGGAGACCTATTCCCCTCGAAGGATCGTGGTGGCCATCTCTAAACTTGTCGTTGTTGGCTACACCATTGTTTCGACGGGATTGCCCGCCGTTTTGCATCTTCCTTCGTTTTGCGTTTGCTTCTCTGCGCTCTTCCTGCTCCTTACGACGTTTGAATATACCATCTTCCTGCATCGCTAGCCCGTCGAGAATTCGCTGTGCTCTCTCAAGATCTATGTGGCCATCTTTTGTGACGTAACCTCCCATTTTAGGCAAGCAATTTCTCCATATGGTTGTCAGTGTGTCGATGCCGTGTTCTCGAATTTCCAACGCAGGTAGGTGAGGCAAGAAATCATTTCCAACGAAGCAGCACATGAACACCCAGTCGTCGATGGCTCGCTCTATATCAAATTGGAAGGGCAACCCGGGGACAGCCAATTCTGCGGCCAGGTACTCCCTTAGGACTGAAACGTGAAGCCAGATAAATGGCTTAAGTGGCGCGGAAACGGATTTTTCCTCGGTATCGGTCGATTTGTCTTTCAAAGACCCTCGACAATCGCGTGCCTCATGGCCTTTCTGACCACAAAGCTGACACATCCTAGCCTTCCCTTCTTGAAAAAAAACGTCTTCTCGAAGTACCCGAAAGTGAGGCTCGTGTGTAGCTAAGCCTAGCATGATTAAATCGGCATCCAAACCATAGATCACATGGCGAGTATTTGGATCATATTCAGAACTGGATCTCTGTGACCTCACGAAGTTCATAATCTTATGCTCGCCTTCACCGGGAACTGTGGCATCGGAAATGATAACTTTCATTTTCGCCCATGCTGGATCGGTATTCAGTTTGTATTGGCACCAATAACGCAAGCTGACTGCCAGTATATCCATGAACGGTGTTCCTGGTGTTATCGAGTTGTTATCAAAAACTTTTTTAACAACGTTCTGACTGTGCTCCGAAGGTAAGGTCCCGCCATTTTGCTGCTTCAGTAGATTAAGAAGCTCTTGCTTGTTCTCTTCCTTCTCTTTCGCATCCTGTGCTGAGCGGAATCGTCGAGAACGCTGCTGGTTCATTTTGGCTCGAGGAGCGACACCATCTAAAGAGAAATTGTCAGCGAGGTTCTCATTGGCAGACGACATTGTTTTGCTCTTACCCACGGCAATCATCAGGAGCTTTCGCGGTCTGACCATGTTTACCACACGGTCGGTATACTTAAATACTTCAAGCATCATTTCTTCTTCATCTTCCGGTGCAGGCTTATCCTCGGGATGTGCACAAGGATGGACAATCCCGTTCATATCGAGATAAAGATTATCGAATTCCTCGCCATTGGGATTTTGCCCCATAATATCAACAGGAATAACCGATCCATCAGGTAACACAACAGGCTGATGTTCAATAACAGGTGAAATGATTTTTGGATATTTGTTGGATAGCCATCGAAAAGCGGCGGGTATGCCCATCTTGCTGGATTGACAGTGCAATCCTTTAAAAAGATGTTGAGCATGAGATTTAGATTCAACCCAGTTGTGAAATAACTCTCAACGGGAATATCAATCAAACATAAAACAAGGCGGACCCACTATTCCGATAGCACATAAAATAATGCAACTAAGTGGGCTATAATAAGGTATTTATATATTTATAAAATTAATGGCTTAATATATAATATAACTTTATAAGCTTAGTGAATATATAAGTTTCTATAGTAAGTTAAACATTTTCTACGCTAGCGCTAAAGAATTAACTCTAAGCCGCTAAAAAGTTAATTAAACGATTTACTAAGCTTCTTTGTCTTTTTATTTAATATTATATTTATCTTAAAGTATAGGTATAGTAAGTAATATAATACTAAAAAATATTAATATTTAAAATTATAGCTTTATATAAAGCTATTATTACTTAAATATAAAATCTAATAAAGATAGTATAACTATTTCTTAAGTTTATTTTATATTTAATATAAGTTAAAATAAAATATTAGTATACTTATATAAAGATTATAATAAGATTTTTAAGCTATTTAATATAGGCTTACTAAAAGAAATAAAAACCTTTTACCTTTACTACCTTAATCTAAAAAGAATATATATTTATTATAATACTAATAATGTATTTAAACTAATTATAATAAAAAACCATTAAATAAGCTATTAAAAAGCTTATTTAACTTATAACTATTTTAAAAGTAATATAAGCTTTTATTATAGCTTAAAAAATAACTACTATTAATATAATATTATTTAGCTAAGTTTTTATTTATTTATTTATTTATTTATTTATTTATTTATTTATTTATTTATTTATTTATTTATTTATTTATTTATTTATTTATTTACGCTAGACAGCTAATAGGCAGCTGCTATTTAGTACTTTAGCTTATTAAATTATATAAGAAAAACCTTAGTATAGGGAGCTAAAAGGTTTTTATAGCGCTATAGCATAAGTCATAAGCTGTTTTATTAATATTAAAAGCTTAATATATAACTTTTAATATATAAAATATACTAAATTCTAGCTTATAAAAAGTAGTAGAATTTTTTTATATTTTTATTTAATTATTTAATACTATAAGTAATAGGCTTAAATTAATAGTTTCTATAGTTAATAAGTAGCTATAAAAGGAAATATTTTCTTTTTTTATATACTTTTTAAGCTTATTAAGAAACTTAGCTTATAAAAAAAGCTTATAAGCTACTTTTTCTTTTTAATAAAATTTATTTATATAGAAAAATAGAAAAATAAACTTATAGCTATATAAATAAGGTGCTAATATATGCTTAAAATATTAACTTAGTAAAAATTAGTATATACCTTTTAAAAATTAAAAAAATAAGTAATTATATAGAAAAATTCCCTTTATTTTAATAATAAGAAAGCTAATAATAAAGCCTTTTATAATCCTTAAATATTATATAATTTAGCTATAAAGTGCTTCCTTAGGGTAGCTTATTATATAGCCTTTAGAGTAAGTAGCTTAAATCTTTAAGTAATATGTTAGGGCAAATTAGTTAGGAGACTAATACAGCTGGCTGTAGCATAGAATACAGTCTTAAAGGGGCAGGGGTAGGCCTAAACATTTAATTAAAGTGAAAAGTATAAGTAGAGGGTGTTTTTTATAGCTTTTCTTTACACTTTATAGAATATTTTAATATTTATTTAAAATATTAAAATATTAAAATAAGAACTTTATTATATATCTTGTTTTATATACTTTATTATTCTATAAGCTTTTTAATTAAAAACGCTTATTATTTCTATAAAATAAAGATACTAAATTATTTAATTAAAAAGAAACTGTGATAGATTTAAGCTTTAAACTTAGATCTTAAGCGCTCCCTCTATAAGCCCTTTATAGGCCTATAAGGCTTACTTAGAGTTGCTTTTATACATTTATATTATATATAAGCTAAATATATAGTAAAAAGGATAAGGGCTTTCTCTTTCTCCTTTAAGAATATTAATAATACTATATTACTAAAAAGTAGTAGCTTTTTAAGCTAAACTATAATAATTAATATCTTTTACTTCTTAATAAATATAAGAATTATTTATTTATTAAAATACCCTAAACGGCTGGTAGCAGCCGCTATCTAGTACCTTATTTTACTAATCTATATAGAAAAAACCTTAGTATAAGGAGAAAAACCTATATACTATATATTTATATATCTATTAAGGCTTATATAAGCCTTAAAATAGTCTTAGCTATAAAAGTAAAGTATACTATCTATTAAGCTAAATATAGTAATAGTTACTAAAAAATAAAATAAAAAGGTTTAAATATAAGTAGAATTTATATTTAATTAATAGCAGTTTTAAAGAATTAATATAGGCTAATAAAGTCCTAAGGTAGCTTTAGTATAAGTTAGTTTATATTAAGTAGTTTTTAAGGCTTACTTATTTAGCTTATTTTTATTAATATAAACTATTAAATAGTAAGAAATAAGTTAAAAGTAATAGTAATATAAAGGGATTTAAAGTTTTATTAAAGTTAATAAAGTATTAATATAGTCTTTATTTAAGTTAAGGAGTTTAGTTTAAATTAGTAAAGTAGCTAGCTAATAGCTATAAGGTTTAGTAATAGAATTATATAAAGGTAGGTAGCTAAAAAGATAAATAAAGGCTTTTTTTTTAAGTTTTTAACCTTTTTTTTTTCTCTTTTTTTTTAATTATCCTTTTTATTTATAAATTATCCCTTATTTTATACTACTTTAGTAAAGCTACTATAGTTTTAGTTAATATTTATTAACTTTTTTTCTTAAAATATATTTAAAAAAAAATCCTAATAATCTCTTTTTAAAGTTAATAAGTTTCTTTATTAATTTTATATTAATATAAGATTAATATTACTTAAGAGTGTTATTTAAGCTTAGCCTTACTATCTTTACTTTATATAATCTTAAGATATTATAAACTATTACCTTAATTAAAAAAGTAGGTTAATTTAAATTAAGATTAATATAGTATTTTAAGTAACTTAATTCTAAACCCTATTAAACTCTATTATAAGTATATTAAGTAAGGTAAAGATTATTCTTTAATAAATTATTTTCTTTTTAAAACTAACTTAAAGCTTAACTATATTTATAACTAAAAAAGTGCTTTTTATATAAAGTAAAGGTTAAAAAGTACTTATAACTTAAAAGAAGTAAGTAAAAAAGAATAAAATAACTAAAGGTAATATCCTTACTTTTATAAGTTTAATTTAGCTTTTTTTTAGTTTTAAGGCATTAATATTTATATAAAAGAGATATAATAATATATAAAAAGTAGTATAAAATCTAATTAAATAGAAAGGGATAGGAAAGGGTTAGGCTAATAATAAAGGTAGCCTAATTATATACTTTAAAAAGAAGTGCCTAAGGTTTTTAAAGTAAATTATAATAGCTTTAAAGGTAGCTAATAAGGCTTACTCTTTTAAGTAACTATAAAAGACTTAAAAGAGGGGGGTAAAATTAGCTAAAAGCTAATATAGGTTTAGCTTAAATACTTCTTTTATATTTATTCTTTTTATTCTTTTTTTATATAAGTAGTAATATAATAAATAATAGTAGTTATAAGTAATAATAGTAACTATAATTTATAGTTATATTTAAGCTCCCTTATATACCTTATTATAAGCTTAAGTTACTAACCTCTTAGATTTATAAGATATTTAGTAATAATATAGTAATAGAATTACTTTAGCTAAGTTAAGCTATATTTTAGCTTTAACTAAGGGTTAGGTTAGCTTTATATTAATCTTATTTAATTTTTACTATTTTATCTACCTTATACTCTTATTTCTTTTTAAAATAAATAGTTAATATAAAATAAGGGATATAATTAGTTCTAAGTATTTACTTACTAAGAAAGCTTATAGCTTAAGGTATATTAAATATAACTTAAATATTTTTATAATCCTAAAAGGGTAGTATATTAAGTTTAAATAGTTATAAGTAGTTATATTTTAAATATTTTAAAATAATATAATAGTAATTCTTAAAATTAAGCTAATAGTAATAAATAAAAGAATTTATATTAAGAATATATTAGTTATATAAAAAGAATTTAAGCTTAATCTTTTCTATATATATTTATATAAGTATAAATAACTTATATTTATTAAGGGGCTTATATAAGTATATAAGCTTTTATATAGTTTTAAAGTTAAGATCTTATTTAGCTATTATAAAAGTATAGTAAGGCTAATATACTTATATTATAGCTCTCTTTTAGTGCTATTTATTTACTTATTTTTATTTTAGCTTTTTAATAGAGTTAAGTTTATTAAGGTATAAGGGTAAGTAATATTAAAAGAGTATATAAAAGGCTAAATTAAAGCCTTAGTAAGTATATTAGTAATATCTTTATTAAAGCTAAGTTATAATTACTATATAAGTGCCTTAGATTTTCTTTATTATATTATTTACTTTAATTTACTTATAAAAGTATTATACTTAGAAATTAAAGTAAAGGTTAATAAGTAGTATAGCTATTTTAATTTCTACTAAGGCTTAAGGTATAGCTTTATAAGCACTTTTAATTATTTAAAGGTAGTAAAGTTACTTTTTTTTAAATTTTTTAGCTATACCTTTAGTAACTCTTTTATAGCTTATTAAGGTATAGTATATTTCTATATTATATATAACTAAGCTTTAAATAACCTATATATATAGAATTTTTATATCTTTTATAAAGTATCTCTATATTAATACTAAAACTATAGTAAAGGTAAGTTATTACTATATTAGCTTTTTTATAACTTTAAATTAATAAGCTTTTTATTAAATCTTTTTATAAACCTATACCTTAAAAAAGTAAGTAAACTATATAAGCTAAATTATAGTATTTCTAAGTTAAACTAAGGTAATTATTAGTTAGTAATATTTAGTAAAGTAAATAAGTTTACTCTTTTATAAATAAAACTTTAAGCTTAACTTAATAAACTAATTTTAGTAAACCTTTTATACTTACTTAAGTTAAGCTTAGTTATTCTTTACTATATATTTATAAATAAGGATATTCCCAAGGGACCGAACTGTGCTTGTTAGGGATTTTAACCAACACCACTCACTGTGGGATAAGCACAGACACACCTCCCTAGGCTGCAACGCCCTCCTAACACTTACAACTTAGTAGTAACTTAGGCTTACTACCCTTTAGAGTAAGATAATATAGTAAACCTAAGGCTAATAAAGTAGTATAATTAACTATATTTAGGCCACTTTTAACCTATCTATTAAGTTTATTAAAGGCCTTAACCTAAGTAAGTTTAACTATATTTTATAGCTTATCTATATTAAGATAGAAATATATTAACTAAAAAGCAGAAACCTTAAGTTTAGCTAGGTATTTATAAATAATAATATAGTATTTAATAAGGCTATATATTAGCTTTACTATAACTACTTTAAGAAACTATTAAATACTCTTAAAGAAATTAACTTATTTATAAACTAGTTAATAAGTAAGCTTTAGTAAATTACTAAGAAATTAACTTTAAGGAACCCTTAAGATAGGCTTTATTAATAGCTATAGTAGAATATAAAAGTTAAGAAAGTAGTTTAAGAAATAAAAAGAGCTTAATATTATTAAAGAGTAATTAAAACTAATATAAATTAGTAAACTACTACTAAGGTAGCTAAGACTTAATTTTAAGTAGTTTATAAGGAGTAATATAGCGCTTAAAAATACCTTACTTAGTTAGTAACTATTAAGTAGTTTATTTTATAAAAACTAAAATAATAGGTATATCTTTATAATAGCCTCCCTTTTAATACTTAATAGGTATTAACCTTACTTTAAAGTAAAGGTAATATAACCTTTTAAGTATATTTTTATAATAAAAAAGCAGTAGTATTTATAAAATAGTTCTTTTCCTTATCTTATACTTATACTAATAATATATTAAAAGACTTAAGAGCTTACCTTAATACTATTATATTTTTAAATTTAAAAAAATTTAATAAAGATAAAATTTATATAATTATAAAGCACTTAGCTAGCTAAAAAGTACTTAAACTTAATAAGCTTTTAATAAGGTTCTTTAAGGTATATAGTAAGCTATTAGCTTAAATATTAATATACTTACTTAATACTTATTACTAAGTTAAGTATTACTTAGCTTTATTTTAAAAAGTAAAAGTAATAGTATTATAAAAACTAAGGAAGTCTTTTTAAAAGCTTTAATAAGCTAAAGCCTAAAGGCTAATATTACTTTTAAGTATTATAAGTAAGGTTTTAAAAGTAGTAGTAGTAATTTAAATTACTTATATAGTTAAAAAGAGAGGCGCCCTTCTTAATATATAAATAAGAAATAAGGCTAATAAGTTAATAAAGATAGCATTTAGTATTCTTACTAAAGCTATATATATAATATAGTATTATAGTAAAACTATATTACTTCTTTAGCTAAATATTTCTATAGCTTTTAATACTATATACTACTATTAACTTATATATATAATAATATTCTTAAGCCTCTTTAAGTAAATAGTAGTATAAACCTAAGCCTTTATAGCTACTAAAATAATATATTTTTACTTTAAAAGTAAGGCTACTAATACTATATCTATAACTATTAAGGTTTTATAAGGTTCCCTTATCTTCTTTATACTATTTCTTTTATATATTACCCCTTTTTATATTAAGCTATAGTTAGTTAATTTTATATTAGTTCTAAGATTCTTAAATAATATAAATATCCTTATATATAAGTATATAGTAAAGGATAACTAAGCTTAACTTAAATAAGCTTAAGAGGTTTATTAAAACTAGTTTACTAAGTTAAGCTTAAAGTTTTACTTATAAAAAAGTAAACTTATTTACTTTATTAAATACTATTAATTAATAATAACCTTAGTTTAACTTAAAAATACTACTATTTAGCCTATTTAGTCTACCTACTTTCTTAGGGTATAGATATATAAAAAGCTTTAATAAAGAGCTTATTAATTTAAAGTTATAAAAAAACTAACTTAATAATAACTTACTTTTATTATAGTTTTAGTATTAATATAAAGGTATTTTATATAGAATATAAGAATCCTTTATATATAAGTTATTTAAAGCTTAGTTATATATAATATAAAAATACACTATACCTTAATAAGCTATAAAGGGGTTACTAAAGGTATAGCTAAAGAGTTTAAAAAAGAGTAACTTTACTATCTTTAAATTATTATAAATACTTATAAAGCTATATCTTAAGCCTTAATAGAAACTAAAGTAGTTATATTACTTATTAACCTTTACCTTAACTTTTAAGTATAATACTTTTATAAGTAAATTAAAGTAAATAGTATAATAAAGAAAATCGTCGTGGAAAACCCAAACACTTTTCTTACATAAGCAAGAAAAGTGGGGAGGTTGCAGGTTCGATTCCTGCACAGGGCACGGATTTTTCCTATATTTAAGTGGCTCTGGGAAGGTCCAGCTTAAATATAGGCTTAATAAAGTCCGGACTCTAATTGGCTAATATAGTGGGGGCTATATTAGCTAATTAGTGCTTAGTAAGCAGGAAAAGTGGGGTTGGGCCCCCCATTATCCTTGCTTACTAAGCAACGCGGATTAGCCACTACCGCGCTATAAATGGGCAAATTACCCCCTAGCTATTGGGTTACATAGCCGGTTGCAGCCGTAATATGCTAGGGTTAGGGTTAATTAGAAGGTTGTTAAGCAGGGCATAAAGGGATTACATAAGGAAGATATAGGGTAAATACAATGTGTACCGGTTAGCTATAGTTAAGAATGGGTCTATAAGCAGTTAAACTATATGTAAAATTAGCTAGGTTTTCATCCTATTAGGCAACTACTAATTAGTAAGCAATTACTAGCTTAGTAACCTAATAAGGTTTCCTAGCTAATTAGGAAATAAGAAAGCAGAGGTTCTAGATACGGCTAAGCATAAATTGCTAAGGTCGGCTAGCGTATACAACAATACAATAATAAAGAAAATCTAAGGCGCTTATATAGTAATTATAACTTAGCTTTAATAGAGATATTACTAACATACCTATTAAGGCCTTAAATTAGCCCTTTTTATACCTTTTTAATACTATCTCTTTTTATACTTTAATAAACTTAACTCTATTAAGGAGCTAAAATAAAAATAAGTAAATAAATAGTATTAAGAAAGAGCTATAGTATATATATATTAGCCTTACTATACTCTTATAGTAGTTAAGTAAGACCTTAACTTTAAAACTATATAGAAGCTTATATAGTTATATAAGCCCCTTAATAAGTATAAGTTATCTATTTTTATATAAATATATATAGAAAAGATTAAGCTTAAATCCTTTCTTTATAACTAATATATTCTTAATATAAATATACTTATTTACTACTATTAGCTTAACTTTAAGAACTACTACTATATTATTTTAAAATATTTAAAGTATAACTATTTATAACTATTTAAGCCTAAGGCGCTACCCCTTTAGAATTATAAAAATATTTAAGTTACTTTTAATACACCTTAGTTTATAAGCTTTTTTAATAAGTAAATACTAAAGACTAATTCTATCCCTTATTTTATACTAGCTACCTATTTTAAAAAGAAATAAAAGTATAAGGCAAATAAAGTAATAAGAACTAAATAAAACTAATATAAAACTAAGCTAACCCTTAGCTAAGATATGCCTTAACTAAGCTAAAGCAGCTCTACTACTATACTATTACTAAATGCTTTATAAATATAAGGGGCTAGCACCTTAAGCCTATAATAGGGTATATAAGGGGACCTAGCTATAATTATAAATTATAGTTACTATTATTATTTATAACTACTATTATCTATTATACTACTACTTATAAAGGGAAGAATAGGAAAAAATAAGAATAAAGAGAGTATTTAAGATAAATCTATATTAGCCCTTAGCTAATTCTACCCCCCTTAGGTTTTTTATAGTTACTTAAAGAGGTAGGCCTTATTAGCTACCTTTAAAGCTATAGTAATTTACTCTAAGAACCTTAAGCACTTCTTCTTAAAGTATATAGTTAAACTACCTTTACTACTAGCTTAACCCTCCTTTATTCCCTCTTATTTAATTAAATTTTATACTATTTTCTATAAGCTATTATATCCCTTTTATATATATATTAATACCTTAAGATTAAGAAAGAGCTAAGTTAAACTTATAAAGGTAGAGATAATACCTTTAGTTACTTTATTCTCTTTTATTTACTTCTTTTAAGCTATAAGTACTTTTTTAACCTTTACTTTATATAAAAAGAATCTTTTTAGCTATAAATATAATTAAGCCTTAAGTTAGCTTTAAAAAAAAATAACTTATAAAATAATAATTTTTACCTTACTTAGTATATTTATAGTAAAGTTTAGTAGAGTTTATAATTAAATTAGCTATAATACTATATTAAACTTAACTTAAATTTACTTACTTTTTTAATTAAAATAATAGTTTATAATCTCTTTAAACTATATAAAGTAGCAATAGTAGGGCTAAGTATAAGTAGCGCTTTTAAAGAATATTAGCCTTATACTAATATAGAACTAATAAAAGAACTTATTAGCTTTAAAAGGGGGTTATCTTTCTTTCTTTTATTAAGTATTTTCTAAAGGGAGAAGTTAGTAGAAATTAATTAAGACTATAATAGTCTTACTAAAATAGTATTAATTAAGAGGCAACTTATAAATAAAAGAGATAATTAAAAAAGGAAAAAAGAAAAAGAAAAGGCTAAAGACTTAAGGGGAAAGCCTTTATTTATCTTTCTAGCTGCCTACCCTTATATAACCTTACTACTAAACCTTATAGCTGCTAGCTAGCTACTTTACTAATCTAAATTAGATTTCTTAATCTAAATAAAGGCTAAGTTAATACCTTATTAACCTTAATAAGACTTTAGATTCCTTTATATTACTACTAAACTTAACTTATCCCTTACTATTTAATAGCTTATATTAATTAAGAATAAGCTAAATAAGTAAGCCTAAGAGACTAGTTAATATAGACTAACTTATACTAATACTAACTTAGAACCTTACTAGCCTATATTAGTTCCCTAAAACTATTACTAATTAAATATAGATTCTACTTATACCTAAACCTTCTATTCTATCTTCTAGTAACTACTACTATACCTAGCTTAGTAGATAGTATACTTTACTTCTATAGCTAGGACTACCCTAAGGCCTATATAGGCCTTAGTAAATATATAAATATATAGTATATAGGTTTTCCTCCCTACGCTAAGGTTTTTTCTATATAGATTAGTAAGATAAGGTACTAGATAGCAGCTGCTACTAGCCGTCTAGGGTAATTTAATAAATAAATAAATAAATAAGGATATTTATATTATCTAAAAACCTTAAAACTAATATAAAATTAACTAATTATAGCTTAGTATAAAAAGGGGTAATATATAAAAGAAATAGTATAAAGAAAATAAAGGAACTTTATAAAACTTTAATAATAATAAATAAAGTATTAATAGCCTTACTTTTAAAGTAAAGATATATTATTTTAATAGCTATAAAGGCTTAGGTTTATACTATTATTTACTTAAAAAGGCTTAAAAAGATTATTATATATATAAGTTAATAATAGTATATAATATTAAAGGCTATAGAGATATTTAGCTAAAGAAGTAATATAATTCTATTATAATATTATATTATATATATAGCCTTAGTAAGAATACTAAGTGCTACTTTTATTAATTTATTAGCTTTATTTCCTATTTATATATTAAAGAGAGTGCCTCCTTTCTTAGCTATATAAGTAATTTAAATTACTACTATTACTTTTAAGACTTTATTTATAATACTTAAAAGTAATATTAGCCTTTAAGCTTTAGCTTATTAAAGCTTTTAAAAGAACTTTCTTAGTTTTTATAGTATTATTACTTTTACTTTTTAAAATAAAGCTAAGTAGTATTTAATTTAGTAATAAGTAATAAGTAGATATATTAGTATTTAGGCTAATAGCTTACTATATATCTTAAAGAATCCTATTAAAAGCTTATTAAGTTTAAGTGCTTTTTAGCTAGCTAAGTGCTTAATAATTATATAAATTTTATTTTTATTAAATTTTTTTAAGTTTAAAAATATAATAGTATTAAGGTAGGCTTTTAAGTCTTTTAGTATATTATTAATATAAGTATAAAATAAAGAAAACAACTATTTTATAAATACTATTATTTTTTTATTATAAAAATATACTTAAAAGGTTATATTACCTTTATCTTAAAGTAAAGTTAGTACTTATTAAGTATTAAAAGGGAGGCTATTATAAAGATATATTTATTATTTTAATTTTTATAAAATAAGCTACTTAGTAATTACTAATTAAATAAAGTATCTTTAAATACTATATTACTTTTTATAAACTATTTTAGATTAAGTTTTAATTACTTTAGTAGTAATTTACTAATTTATATTAGTTTTAATTACTTTTTAATAATATTAAGCTTTTTTTATCTTTTAAACTACTTTTTTAACTTTTATATTTTACTATAGCTATTAATAAGGCCTACCTTAAGGGTTTCTTAAGGTTAATTATTTAGTAATTTACTAAAGCTTATTTATTAACTAATTTATAAATAAGTTAATCTTTTTAAAGGTATTTAATAGCTTTTTAAAATAGTTATAATAAAACTAATATATAGCTTTACTAAATACTATATTTATTTATTTATTAAATTACCTTAGACGGCTAGTAGTAGCTGCTATTTAGTACCTTATCTTACTAATCTATATAAGAAAAACCTTAGTATAGGGAGGAAAACCTATATACTATATATTTATATATTTACTAAGGCCTATATAGGCCCTAAAGTAATCCTAGCTATAAAAGTAAAGTGTGCTATTTATTAAGCTAAGTATAGTAGTAGTTACTAAAAGATAAAATAAAAGGTTTAGGTATAAATAGGATTTATATTTAATTAGTAATAGTCCTAAGGAATTAATATAGGCTAATAAGGTCTTAAGTTAGTATTAGTATAAGTTAGTTAGTATTAACTAATCTTTTAGGCTTACTTATTTAGCTTATTTTTAATTAATATAAGCTATTAAATAGTAAAGAATAAGTTAGGTTTAGTAGTAATATAAAGAAATTTAAAGTTTTATTAAGGTTAATAAGGTATTAACTTAGCCTTTATTTAGGTTAGTAAGTTTAGTTTAAATTAGTAAAGTAGTTAGTTAATAGCTATAAAATTTAGTAGTAGGGTTATATAAGGGTAGGTAGCTAAGAAGATAAATAAAGGCTTTTACTTTAAGTCTTTAGCTTTTTCTTTTTTCTCTTTTCTTTTTTAATTATCCCCTTTATTTATAAATTGCTCTTTAGTTAATACTATTTTAGTAAAACTACTATAGTTTTAATTAATTTCTACTAACTCCTCTTCTTAAAAGATACCTAATAAAAGAAAGAAAAATAACCCCTTTTTAAAGCTAATAAATTCTTTTATTAGTTCTATATTAGTATAAGGCTAATATTATTTAAGGGCGCTACTTATACTTAGCCTTATAAACCCTATTTTATATAGTTTAAAAAGATTATAAACTATTATTTTAATTAAAAAAGTAAGTAAATTTAAGTTAGATTTAATATAGTATTATAGCTAACCTAATTATAAACCTTATTAAACTTTACTATAAATATATTAAGTAAGGTAAAAATTATTCTTTTATAAGTTATTTTCCCTTAAAGCTAACTTAAGGCTTAACTATATTTATAATTAAAGAGGTCTTTTTTATATAAAGTAAAGGTTAAGAAGGTGCTTATAGCTTAAAAGAAATAAGTAAAAAAAAATAAGGTAATTAAAGGTATTATTTTTACTTTTATAAGTTTAACTTAGCCTCTCTTTAATCTTAAGGTACTAATATATATATAAAAGGGATATAGTAATATATAAAAAGTAATATAGAATTTAATTAAGTAAAAGGGAATAAGGGAGGATTAAGCTAATAGTAAAGGTAGTTTAACTATATACTTTAAGAAGGAGTGCCTAAGGTTCTTAAAGTAAATTATAGTAGCTTTAAAAGTAGCTAATAAGGCCTGCCCTTTTAAATAATTATAAAAGACCTAAGAGGGGTGGGATTAGCTAAGAGCTAATATAGGTTTATTCTAAATATTCTCTTTATTTTTATTATTATTATTAAATTACACTAGATAGCTCTAGGAGCTACTTTCTAGTACCTCTGCTTATTTTACTATATAGGAAAAACCCTAAAGCAGGGAGGAAAACCTATATACTACTATATATTAGCCTATAATTAAGGCCCTTATGCAAGACCTTAGCGGTTCTAGTATATAAAATATAGTGTACTACTAGCTAAGTTAGCAGCTATAGTTACTAAAAGGGCTAAGGAAAGATTAATATAGTAGGTATATATAATTTATGTGTTAGAGATATGTAGTTTAAATATATATTAGAGATATCTAAGTGTAGTTTAGTCTAAAGCTAGTAGGAGTCTGTATTAGTTACTTATTTAACACTTTTAGGATATATTATATAGTAGTTCTACGTTAGGTAATGTATTATTAAACTTACTTAATTAGGAACACAGTTACTAATTTAGTATATAGTTACTAATCTAGTATAAATAGGCTAAGGGTTTAGTCTAGGTTTAGGGTAGGAGTTTATTAGTGCTACTATATTTCTATATTTTTGCTCTTTAATTTCCTAATTAAGACTAGCTTATTAATAAGTAATTTAAAGGGTTAGGTCTTTTTCTATAAGTAAAGCCCCCTCCCTTAGGTTTAAAGACCTTTTTTTCCTCTTTTTTTTTATAGTAAGAGCTTAAATTAATAAATACCCTTCCCTTTTCCCTTTAGTTTCTAATGTAAGCTTAGTTTAAGTCTTTAATTCTATTAATAATTTTAAGGGAAGACTATGCCTTAATAAACTAATTAAAGCTTAATAAGTTATCCTAGGGTTTAGCCTAGTTCTAATACTAACCCCCTTAAGGCCCTTAGTAGTAATAGCCTTATAATTCTTATGTTATATAAATAAAAAATCTAAGAAAAAGTTACTATAATTAGAAAGGTAAGTTAAGTTCCCTCTTAAGCCCCCCCTAGGTTTATTACAGCTACTAATTATTTAGGCACTAATAGTTTCTATTTTAAATGCTATATAATAGGGCGTAATTATAATAGAGTAAGTTATCTTAGTTTGCTTTAGGTTTAATATAGTCCCTAACTAAAGTAGCTTTTGCCTATATATACCTTTTATTAAGTAAAGGTATAGGCTCTTCTTAATTTTTAAGTAACTTATAATAATAAAGATAAGGACAATCTAAAGTCTCTATTTAATATAAGTTTAGTTTAATTCTATATCTATCCCTATCTAATTAATATATTATAATTTAAAGTGTATAAGAAGGTTTAAGGGACTGCTTAGCGCTTAATTAATACTAAGCTAGGTATAGGTTAAACTCTTACTATTATTAAGGTAGTCTTTAAGGGCTTTAAGTAGGATATACTAAGCTATATAGAATATTTAGCTATAGCTATAAAGCAGACTAATACCTTATTAATAATAGTAGCTATAGTAGCTATAAAGGGGAACTTAGCTAAGAATAATAGGGAGAGAGGGGAGGGAATAAAAAATAAAGGTAAAATAAGTAAAAAGGGAGGGGGTTTAAAGGGAGGGGAGGGGGGGGTAACTTAGGGCTATAGTAGAACCTAAGGGCACCCTTAGGGCTGCTTTTAAGGCACTTAAAGTGTCTTTAGTAACTCTTTTCCTTTTTGCTTTATAATTTCTATAAATAAATAAATTAGGTAGCTATAGCTTAGTCTTAGTATAGCCCCCCTTTTACTACCCTTTTATATTTATCTATAATTATTAGTCTTTATATAATAGCTATATAAGCTCCTTTTTACTTATATCTCCCTTATCTCCTTATTAGGTCTGCCTTAGGCCCTATTCTCCTTTATATAATTAATCTTCTATCTTTTTTAAAGTGTAAGGGCTAAGTAGTATTAAGAGAGTTAGCTAATACTAAGTATTTATTAAATAAGGTATTTTACTAATTTAGGTAAGTTAAGGGCTATATAAATATCCCTTTAGTTCTATATTAGTTTTACTTTAGCACTTATTAGTTAAAGATAGTTATATTTTAAGCACTATATAATTAAATATTAGTAGTTCTTTTCTTTACCTTAGTAGTAGTATATTAATAATTCTACCCTAAAAATATAGTAGTTATAAAGAAAGTAATTAAAGCTAATCTTTTTTATATATATTTAAATAAAAGCTATTAATTTAAACTTAGTAAGGTAGTAGTAGAGTTAAATAATTTTTGCCTTAAAATAGAAGTTAAGGTTTTATTTAGCTATATATTAGTTTTAGTATAAATTATAGGTAAAGGCTTTAGTTTTATTCTTATACTACCTATCTTTTTATTCTTTTTTTAATTCTTAGCTTAAACTAAAAGCCTTAGGATTAAAAGAGAGGTAGTTTAGGAATAGCTTATAGTTTATAACCTATATTTATCTTTAATAGGTTGCTTAATAGTAAAGGTATATTATAACTATAGTGTATATAGTATAGATCCTTATTACTATACTATTTATTTTAATATATTTATAGTATTACTAAACTTAATAGTTAAGGTAAAGATTAAGGGGTAGTATTACTATTTTAATCTTAAGTAGGGTCTATAGTATTACTTTATAAGTGCTTAATACTACTTAAAAGCACTTAGTTTACTTTATAATAAATACTTTTATAGTTCCTTTAGCTACACTACCTTATTTAGTAAGGGTATAGTGCATGCCTATACTATATATAATAAGGCTCTATATAACCTATATATATAGGAGTCTTAATTCCTATAATAAGCACCCCTATATAAATGCTATAAGTGTAGTAAGGGCTAGCTATTAGTATATAAGCTTTTTTATAAGCTATTTTTAATATACCTTCTACTATAGTTTATAGTATATTTAAACTTTTAGAAAGTATATAGCTTATATTAGCTAAATTATAGTGTTACTAAGCTAAACCTATATTATATTTAATTGTTTTTTTTTAGTAAAATAAATAAGTTTACTTTTTTAAGGATAGAATTAAAGGCTAAATTCCTAAGACTATTTTTAGTAAACCTTTTATATAATTTTAAGGCGTTTCTATATCTCTCTTATTATATATCTATATATTAAGATATTTATATTATTTAAGAATCTAAGGACTAAAGTAAAGTAAACTATTTTAAGTTTTTTATATAAAGGTATAATATATAATAGAAATAGTATTAAGGATATAAGGGACCTTTATAAAACCCTTATAAGTATAGGTTAAGTAGTAGCTATTTTACCCTTAAATATTAAATAGGCTTCTTATCTATTAGTAAAGGCTTAAGCCTACTATACTATTTATATAGGTAATTTAGTAGTAAGTATTATATATATTAGTTATTTATAGTAAACTATATTAAAGGCTATAGAGATATTTAGTTAAAGGAACAATATAATTCTACTATAATACTATATTATTTTTATAGCTTTTATTAAAATACTAAAAGCTACCTTAGTAAAGCAGTTTACTTTATTACTTATTTAAAGATTAAAAAGGGTGCCTCCCTTTTTAAATATATAGGTAATCTATACTATTACTGCTACTTTAAGGATTTTACTTATTATATTTAAAAGGGAAATAAGGCGCTATACTTTTATATATTATATCTTTAAAGGGGTCTTCTTAGGCTTATATAAAACAACTACCTTAGCTTTTTAGAATAGTTTTAGGTAGTATTTAGCTTAGTAATATATATTAAGGAGGGTGGCTAAAGTATAGGCTAAAGGTTTACTATATGCCTTTAAGAACTTAGTTAAAAGCTTATTAAGCTTAGGCGCTTTTTAGTTTAGTAGCTGTTTAAGGATGTTATAGATCTTATTTATTATAAATTTATCCTTATTAAGGAATGCTATAGAATTAAGATAGGTACTAAAATTATTTAAAAGGTTGTTTATTCTTACTATAAATATTAGGAAGAACTAATTAGAAAAAGCTTTAGCTTTACCCTAATAAGTATATTATAGTATCTAAGATTTACTTATACTTTAATATAAAAGTAGGACTTATTAGGTTTTTAATAAGAGTTTACTTTTTAGTTTAGCTTATTATTTAAGCTTCTAAAGGCTCCCTTTACTTACTATTATCTCTATTACTACCCTTTACTAAGAGCTATATTACTTATTATATATAATATAGTTTTAGTATACTACTGCCTTAAATATAGCCTTTTAATTTACTAAGGTATATTAGTAGCGTTATTATCTTTAAGCTCTATAGGCATTCTAAACTGCCTCTTATATCCTAAGGTTCTACTATAGTTATATATAAGGACTAATATAAGGCTCTTTTAGTGTTATAGTTATAGCAATAATATAGAGTTCTACTATAAGCTATTTAGTAAATATATTTATATAGCTTATATATACTAAGAAGAAAAGAAAGTTATTAAGGTAAAACTAATACACTACCTTAGTAAATATAAGGTTTTTATCTATATAGTGCTATTTAAATTAGTATTTTATAAGTAAGGGGTTAGTGTTTTTAGTATTAATATAAATAAGCTATAGTATATAGTTAAAACTAATAAGGTTATACCCTTTTAAAAACTATAATACTATATTTATAAATATCTATATATAGTTAATAATATTATCCCTTTTATCCTAAGTTTTTTATATTATTTTCCCTTAAGGTATAGTAAGTTTAAGCTGCTACTACTCTATAATTATAAGTAGTATTTTACTTTTTAATAATATATATCTATAGCAGTTTTATAATAAATAGTATTAGTTAAAGTCCTTAATAAATATACTATAGGGCTATATAGGTTCCTTTAAGAGTGTATAAAAAGGAGATATTTAGTTTTATTTATAGTTAGGGGAGTAAATTAAATATATATTAATATTTTATAGTATAATTATATATTAGTTAGTGCCTACCTATATTATCTATAACCTAGGACTATAGCAGTAGTAGATATATATAGCTATATAGTTACTTTAAGCTATTAGCTAATAAAGTTTAAGACTTAGGTTAAAGAGTAGTTTACTACTTTTATTAAATTCTTAAAGTATAACTATATTAGTTTTAAGCTAAGCTTTAAGGGCTATATAAACTAAGTAGGTTTTCTTCTATATATTTTAATATATAACTTATATAGTTATATTTATTAATTAAAGAGAGTGTTAGTTTTTATTAATAATACCTTTATTATAAAACTACTATAGTTTTATAGAAAAGCTTTAATAGCTTCTCTTAAGTAAGAAAGGAGTAGTATAGTAATAAAGTCCTTATTAGCTATTATTAAGCAGCTACTTTATAGGTAGCTAATATATTTCTATAGTAATGCCTTATAGGAAAGCGTAAAGCTAGCTAATTTTCTTTTACCTTTTATTACTTTAGTTTATCCTTTAGTTTTTAGTTTAGCTAAGGTAATAAAGGCATTAAGCTAGTTTAAGTATATAGTATAGGCCTTAGCCTATTACTTATTAGCAGTTTTATAACTCTTTAACTATACTAAGTAAGAACCTAAGTAGTTTATATAGTATTCCTATACTACTTTTATAAGGGTAGGGTAATTGCTTTTATTATTATAATAGGTAGCTATATAGCAGCTGTAGTATAGGGCTAATATATAGTATACTACTATATAACTATATTTAAAGTATTAATAGTATTAATAGAGGTAAAGGGCTTTATTATAGGATTTAGCTTTAAATATTTCTACTTTATATATAATTCTGCTATAGTATAGTCTATTAGCTATATTAATATTATTAATACTTATAATTAGGGGTGTTTATATAAAGGTCCTATATAGTTTCTATACTACTACCCTTATAATTATATATTTATTAATACTAGCTATATTACTTATAATAGTTTCTTTTATAGTATTTTAGGTATAGTAAATAAAGAAGCCTTTAATAATAATACTAAATACTTAGTAGTTTAGTATTACTTTTAGTCTAAATATAGTTTAAACCTAAGTAGTATTTTCTATATAAGCCTTAGCTATTTCCTTAAAGGTAACTACTATATCCTTATTATAAAGGTAATATACTATTACTATAGCATCCTTACCTATAGCTTTATTAATAGTATTAATAATCTCTTTTAGGCTATAGCTTTTAGCTATATTACTAATACCTTATTCTTTTATAATAGTTTTATAGTAAATATATAAAGGGACTATTATAGGAGTAAAGGGTTAAGCTACTATAATAAAAGGTAAGTAAGTAAGCTATTAGTTATAACTTATACCTATAATATTTCTATTATAGTTTTAAGCTAAAGTGCCTTTTTAACTATCTTTTTAACTATTGCCTTAAGAGTAAAGGTTATTATTAAGTCTTTTAGTGTTAAGTAAGAGTAAGTTATAGCCTCCTATTAAGCCTATATAGTCTTTATATTAATAATATATAGGATAATATTCTAAAGCCCTTTTAGTAAAAAAGATAGCACTAACTTAATAATTTTATTATATTTTAGTTATAGGTATACTAATACTTAGTTCTATATTATATTAGATATAAGCTTAACTTAGTTACTAAATATAATTCTACCTAAATTAGTAAGGGGGTTATAATAACTCTAAAAGAGGCTATAATTCCTACTATTTATAATAATATCTATTATATTACCTACTGCTTCTACGCTTTAAGCCTAATACACTATTAGGAAAGGGGGTAAATAGGTAAGGTAAATCTTTTTATTAACTTTTTAAGCGGATTAGAGTCGATTCCGCAGCGCTGTTGTAGTGCAGGTGAATTTGCGAAAATCCTTTATTTTTATTTTTTTTTCTTTTTTCTTTTCCTTATAGGTAGTAGTATAATAGATAATAATAGTTATAAATAATAGTAGTAACTATAATTTATAATTATAGCTAAGTCCCTTTATATACCTTACTATAAGCTTAAGGTACTAGCCCCTTATATTTATAAGGCATTTAGTAATAGTATAATAGTAGAGTTACTTTAGCTTAGTTAAGGTATATTTTAGCTAAAGGTTAGCTTAGTTTTATATTAGTTTTATTTAGTTTTTATTACTTTATTTACCTTATACTTTTATTTCTTTTTAAGGTAGATAGCTAGTATAAAATAAGGGATATAACTAGTTTTTAGTATTTATTTATTAAGGAAGCTTATAAACTAAGGTATATTAAAAGCAACTTAAATATTTTTATAATTTTAAAAGGGTAGTGCCTTAAATTTAAATAGTTATAAATAATTATATTCTAAATATTTTAAGATAATATAATAGTAGTCTTTAAAGTTAAGCTAATAGTAGTAAATAAGTAAATCTATACTAAGGATATATTAGTTATAAAGGAAGGATTTAAGCCTAATCTTTTCTATATATATTTATATAAAAATAGATAACTTATACTTATTAAGGGGCTTATATAAATATATAAGTTTTTATATAGTTTTAAAGTTAGGATCTTACTTATCTACTATAAGGGTATAATAGGGCTAATATATATATACTATAGCTCTCTTTTAATATTATTTATCTACTTATTTCTATTTTAGCTTTTTAGTAAAGTTAAGTTTATAAAAGTATAAGGGAAGGTAGTATTAAAAAGGTATAAAAAGGGCTAGTTTAAGGCCTTAGTAAATATATTAATAATATCTCTACTAAAGCTAAGTTATAATTACTATATAGGTACCTTAGATTTTTTTTACTATACTATTTACTTTAATTTACTTATAAAAGTATTATATTTAAAAGTAAAGGTAAAGGTTAATAAGTAATATAACTACTTTAGTTTTTATTAAAGCTTAAGATATAGCTTTATAAGCACCTATAATAATTTAAAGATAGTAAAGTTACTTTTTTTTAAACTTTTTAGCTATACCTTTAGTAACCCTTTTATAGCTTATTAAGGTATAGTATATTTTTATACTATATATAACTAAGCTTTAAATAATCTATATATAAAGAATCCTTATATTCTATATAAAGTACCTTTATATTAATACTAAAACTATAGTAAAAGTAAGTTATTACTATATTAGTTTCCTTATAACTTTAAATTAATAAGTCTTTTATTAAAGCTTCTTATATACCTATACTTTAAGAAAGTAAGTAAATTAAATAGGCTAAATAATAGTATTCTTAAGTTAAACTAAGGTTATTATTAATTAATAGTATTTAGTAAAGTAAATAAATTTATTTTTTTATAAATAAAACTTTAAGCTTAACTTAGTAAACTAATTTTAGTAAATCTCTTAAGCTTACTTAAGTTAGGCTTAATTATTCTTTACTATATACTTATAAATAAAGATATTTATATTATTTAAAAACCTTAAAACTAATATAAAATTAACTAACTATAGCTTAGTATAAAAGGAGGTAATATATAAAAGAAATAATATAGGGGAGATAAAAGAACCTTATAAAACCCTAATAGTTATAAATATAGTATTAATAGCCTTACCTTTAAAGTAAAGATATACTATTTTAATAGCTATAAAGGCTTAAGTTTATACTACTATTTACTTAAGAAGGCTTAAGAATATTATTATATATATAAGTTAGAAAACTTTTGCGAATTCGCCCGCACTATAATAGCGCTATAAAATTAACTCTAATCTGCTTAAAAAGTTAATAAAAAGATTTACCTTACCTATTTACCTCTTTCCTTAATAGTGTATTAAGCCTAAAGCATAGGAGTAATAAATAATATAATAAACGTTATTATAAATAGTAAGAATTATAGCCTCTCTTAGAGTTGCTATAACCCCCTTACTAATTTTAGTAGGATTATATTTAATAGCTAAGTTAATTCTATAACTAATATAATATAAGACTAAGTATTAGTATATTTATAACTAAAATATAATAAAATTGCTAAGTTAGTGCTATCTTTTTTACTAAAAGGGCTTTAAAATATTATTTT
>SRPV01000379.1:0-21311 GCA_018360135.1 Claviceps sorghi | reverse complement strand
TTTTGGTAAGGCATTGTGATTGGGGGAGAACTCACGAAAGGTACGAGACTGGCAAGAATGGGTTGGAATTGAAGACGTCGGATTCGATAAACCTCTGGAGCAGATCCCACGACATTTGGTATTGTGATTTGTTCTATTCGGCGCGTGTGGGTGTTCAACAAGCTAGTGACGATGAGAGAGGCTGGCGGATTCGCAGCTCGGTTGCCTCATCTAACTTGAGCTGATGGAGGTTTCGACAGACGGACTGCTCGTTCGCATGGCTGGGAGGAAACGACGATGTCAACGCTCGGGATCTCTTTTTCTTTCGTTGGGCTGGTTCTCGGACGATGGAGTCGATTCAACTGCGTGACTTTCCAAGAAACAGAAAAGAACAGTACAGAAAAGAAAACAAGGTCAATTTGACACAAACGGAAATGTCTCGGCTCGGGTTTCGAGTACGGTCAAGAGACGCCCAATGTTGGCTGAGGCTGAGGAAAAGCAAGAGACACGGACCGACAGAGGCGGTTAAGGAAGGGACTCGTGGATTGGAGCGATGGTGAGATGATGAGATGCGGATCGCGCATGGGGCGTGTGGATGCAAAATGTGGGCAGGGAGCTCCGGAGGGGTGTGGTGCCGCTCAGGTGAAGTGGTTTACCTGTCCTCGTCGGACGGCACCAGCCGCGGCCACCAGACGCAGTTTACGCACCTCGAGTACCGAGGTACCCAAATACTGGTATCCAGGTTTAATCCCGACTAGGTACCTAGGTAGGTAAGTACGGGTAGGTACCTAGGTACCTACTGCCCAAGTACTAGGCAGATTAAACGCAATACATCAATCAAGTCATTGCAAAAGACGATGAGTAGCTAGAAAGATAGAGCTTATAGACCAATTGAACAACATGGACAATTAGCTTCTGCTATATTCGTCCCTGGGTCCGACTCTACAGCAATGTAGGTACTAAGTACTTTAGGGTAGGAACTCGGGATAGACGTGTCAACGTAAGCAAGTACCTATGTACACTTTGTAAGAGGTCGGCCACGACCTAGCGTACTTAAGTTAGTAGCCAGTATAAAGTGTCTAGTACCCACATCGAGTTTTGCTATTCGCGCGGCCATATAATGTTATTTACGCGGCCGCCCTATATAACTAGCTGGTTTTAGAAAAGGCTAAATTTTACTTACACCCCCCTATTATTTTATACTATACTATAAAGCACCCTTAAAATTATAAAGGTAATTAATTAAGGCATAATAAATATTTAATTTCTAATTATAGCGCCTAAGCTAAATTCGCTTAATTACGCATTTTTTGGTGTTTTCTTTAAAAGTAAACACTTTAACTAGGCTAACTAATTATTCTATAGCTACTAAGGGGTCTGCTAATATAGTTAAATTCCTATAGTGGCAGAAATAACGCTTTTAATACTAGAAGGCAGCGCATTTCTAGCTTCCTAATAACCTTATATTCTATTTACTATATTATTGCTACTTTAATTAGAACAGTGGGCTATCTTCTTCTTAGCTTACTGTATTATAGAGGCTATTCTAATCTTAAACTGTAAGAGGCTATACTAAATACTTAAATTAAAGGGCCTAAGGCTGCTATAAAAGCTGCTAAGCTATAAGGGTTATAGCAGCTATAATACTAAAAGCCTTTGTAATTAAGTTACTTATAATAAAGATGCCTATAAAAGCTATAATAGTTATAGTAATTAAGAACCTTAAGCTTAAGGCCTTTATAATTACAGTAGTAGTGTTAAAGGGAGCTTTTTATTTTTTACTATTTAAGTTTTACTAATAATTATAGGGTTATAAATTTGTTAGATCTTATTAGTAATATCCTTTATATATAGCTATTAGATAATATTCTCTAGTAAATATTATAGCAAGGGAATAAGGAACTTATAGAAGGCTTATAAAGCTATTAGTAAGAATAAATAAGAGGGCTTATAATAATAAAAATACGTGTTTTCTAGCATTATAATAAGAAAAAGAGGGCTTATAATAAGAAAAAGAGGGCTTATAATAAGAAAAAGAGGGCTTATAACAAAAAAAAGAGGGCTTATAATAAAAAAAAGAGGGCTTATAAAGAGAAAAAGAGGGAATTTAGAAAGAGTAATTAGAAGGGAATAGTATAAAGCAAGAGGTTTAGCAGCTTTTATTTAATAATTCTAAATACTACTGCCTAAGATATATAATTATATATAATTTTAGTGGTGATATGTCACAGAAGGGGTGGTATGAAAAAATTTAAGCTGCTGCCTAGAAAATGGAAAATGAAAAGTAGGTCTTGGTGGAGTTAAAAGTGGGGCGGCCGCGCACATATGATTATATGGCCGCGCGAATAGCAAAACTCCCCACATCGGACCAGAAACCAGCACGCAAATGCAAGCCACTCCCAAAAGACACAGAAATGCCTCAAAGGCGTGCAAAAAGGCTAGACTGACCTCATCCAAGAAAAAACCAAGAACCAGCTCTTCATAGTTCGTATTCAAGCTTCCTGCGGGCGCAATGCCGCCTGAGAAGTACAGCCTACCGAGTACCTATTTATCCGCCTTGTCTGTCCTTCCAGACAACGCCCGCTACTCCACAAAAAAAAAAAAAAAAAGGAAAAAGGGAAAAGGAAAAAGGCAAAAGGCAAAAGGCAAAAGAAAACAAGCCGTAACCATGAGAATAAACCAGGCGCCCGATGCTTGCTTGTATAAAACGCCGGTGACACTCTTGTCAGGCGTACACGATTGCTCCCAAGTCTGTCATATGCACGCTCGTCGTAAAAGCAACCAACCACCTAAGAAAAAAACATGAAAAAAAAAAAAGCATGAAAAAACCCCCCCGAACATGCAGAAGAGCACGTCCACCCTACCGCTTCTAACCCTTCTTCTTGCGACTGCCACCTCTACTCCTCTTTTTCGGTTCCGAGTCGTCGTCGCTGTCACTATCGGCCTTGGATCTTGACTTGCCACCTTCCTTTTCATGCTCCACACGACTGACAATGTCCCTCAAAAAGTCCCATTGGTCGTCGGTTTCGACCACTTGCTTCAGCATAGATGCCGTGACTCTTTTCGACCCCTTTTCTTTGGCTATCTCGGCGCTTTTGCTAACCATTTGAATCATGAAGAGCTCAAGGGCCTTGCCCACAGCAATTGGCGTCTGCTGGGCTACCTTGCCGACTTCCTCATCAGCCTGCATAATCCTTTTTATCCTCGCCGTTGGAAATTTCGTCTTGACGGGCGAAGGCTCAACGGCGGGGGGTGGCGGTGCAGCGGCAACCCTTCGCGGAGGCATGTTGGGGTCGTGCTGCGCAGAGGCGCTGGACGACGCTTCGGCGGGATATGGAGGCCGGAAATGTTGGAATCGTGGCGAGCCTTGGGTTGAGGCCCGGGTTGAGGCCCGGGTTGAGGCCTGGGTCGAGGTCGAGGTCGAGGCCGAGGCCGAGGCTGTGTGCGGGAAGTGCGGCGGTTGCAAGCTGTAGAGGTTCTGAGACGGCAGCTGATACGGAGCCCGAGCTGGAGGAGACGCCGAGGAATACGGTTGCGAGGGAGGACAGTAGGCCGGGAATTGCGACGTGGTGTGTCCGAGTTGCTGCGCGACGGTCGAAAACTGCATGGGTGGAGTGTAGGCAGAGCCGTGTGCGTAGGGCGGAGGGTGCACTTTATATTGGCCCGACGCTTGGCTGGGAGAATGGAGTTGCGATGCAGGTTGGGTCGGTTGAGTGGGGCTGGTCGAGTAAAACGACGACAGGTCGGGCGACTTGGGCGCGTACGTCGACGTGCCATCGTCGCCAGACATGTTGCCTTTTTTGCAATGTGCGGGAGCGGAGCGGAATGGACTCTTTTCCGAGATGGGCAGCAAGAAAGCTGCTGCATGCAAGCGCAAGATGGCCGGGATGCCCGCGGAAAGGAGACAATGGAGCGTCTGGACTCTGTGGTCTGCCGCGCAACAGTCGGCGCTGGGTACGCCGCAATAAACGCCGCAATAAACGCCGCAACAAGAGCCCCGCCACGGGGAGAGCCCAGCCGCGCTCTCTCTCGCTCTCTGTTTTCTGTTTTCCGGTTTCTGTTTTCTGTTTTCCGTATTCCCTTGCAAGAGAAGAGGGAGAGACTGGCTCGTCACCTCTCAGCGAACAGCGAGCAAACAAGCGGCAGACTGCCCTCGATAGGCCCTGTATTCGGGTCTACAGTCCAGCACGCAGCTGGTCGGACGGAGACAACACGGCTCAGGAGGAATGGCCGGGCTTCGCTATGCGCAGCGCGTGGATGCGTGGATGCGTGGATGCGTGGATGCGTGGATGCGTGGATGCGTGGATGCGTGATGGGCGAGAGCTGCAACGCTTCGGCCGAAGGTTTGGGGCCTGTTGCGTGTGCGTCTGCGAGTGTGTAAAAGTTGTTTTATGTGTACTGTGTACACGTCGACAAGATAGAGGGCAACACTGACTTGATCAAGAAAAAGAGAGCCCACAGCAAAGCGCAGAGAACAATGCAGAGAGACGGGAGAAGAGGCACGAGGGATAAGTAAGTAGGTATATATGCAGCCCAGGTCCTAGGTACCTGCTTTAGCAGGAGGTAGGTGCCGTTTCTAGTAGGTACTAGGTACCTGAGAGGCAGGCAGGTAGGAATTCTGCAGGCTGTTGTGACGGCCGTGGTTCGCGCGTCTCAATCAACGCGCTTCAATGTTCGCTGCCACTTCTACCCGCCGGGTGGCGAGGGACGACGGCGGACAGAGACCCAGAAATGAAGGGCCTGTGCAGCAAGGGAGACGCACGATGATGCCCTCACATACCCAATGCGAGCTAGATCTGATCTGATCGGATGCCCGTGTGCCGCGACTGGGCCGACCAGTTCTTTTTCCGTTCTTGCAGGATGTTTGTGTGCCTGGCCGATAGAGCACACGCAGGGTAACGACAGCGCTACTCGAGTAACGGGGCGGGACAGGACACGCGCATGCGCCGAGACGATGCTGGGGACGATGTGACGATGCTGTGCTGTGCCGTGCTGTTGTGCCGTGCTGTTGTGCCGTGCTGGCTGACCGACCGTGTCTCGCTTTCTGTCTCTGTCTCGCGCGCGCTCTCTTTATTTTTTTTTTTTTTCCTTTTTTAAATGGCTGCGGCGCGCTGAGGGAATGCCGACCGTTTATATGCGCATTCGTGGTGGTGGTGGTGGTGGTGGTGGTGGTGGTGGCGGGGAAGGAGCAGAGGAGAGGAGGAGTGGGGGGTGGAGAGTGGGGGCGTGTATGTAGTTTAGTTGTTTCCAAGCTCTGCCCCCCTCTCCTCAGCTGGCCACTGGCTACTGGCCCCTTTCTCCCGGCTCCTTCCTGTTCCTCCAGCCTGCCAACTGCCAGTGGCCAGGTGGTCTGTCAGTACCTTAAGTACCTACCTAAGTACACTAACATGAGGTAAGTGCCTAGGTACCTACTTCCCTACCTACCTAGGTAGGTACCTTAGGTACCTAGTAGGTAAGTGGTAAAGGTGTGGCACGGGCTTTGGGCGGTAATGGCCTCGTGCATCACTCAATTGTTCTTTTCACGCGTGACTTTGCGATTATTCCCATCGTCAGCAGTTATGACTGATTATACTTGCGTACCTGCAACCCAAGGTACCTACCTAGGAGGTAGGTAGGTAGGTAGACAATTAATCAGACGAACGTGGCGCGGTGGCTGGACGCTTGGAGCCTGCCGGGCGTGCCTGTGCGAGGTCCACTCATTCCACTTTTTCTACCTTTCCAATTTGCCAGCCAGGTCGCCAGGCAGCCAGGCAGCACAATGCAACGCAACGCAACGCAATGCAGCCAAGGAAGGTTCCCACATGCGCGGGCAGCTATCGAGGATACCCGCGAGTCCACGACGCGGTGCACCGCTGCTCCCTTGAATTTTACTCAATTGCTTCGGTCGCAGCTTTTCCGTCACACCAGACCAGACACAAAGTACATTGTACGGCATCCAGGCCAGGCAGCCTCCCGTCAACTTGGCATCTCCTCAGGTACAACTCGTCGTTCATTACCAGACTGCCCAGTGCTCTCTGAGAAGCCATCACAAATATGCTCGACGACCGAACGACAGATGAAAATATGCTGGTTCCATGGTAAGAAAACAGTCTTTTCCTTCTTTCTCGGCGACGCGCAACTGTGTCTATTGGCTATTCATCCCGTATTCCTTTCTGTGATGATATATATCATGAGCTTTGAAAATTCCCGAGATGGCATGGCGGTGACGAAGTCGAGACGAAGCCGAGACGAAGCCGAGCATGTCAAACTCGACCATGTCTAGGGTTTCCGAACTGCTTTTTCCCCCATAATGTCTAGTCGATGATTTTTTTTTTTAAAAAAAAGAAACTTGATCTAATCTGAGAAGTCCTATGCGGATGATGTTTTATCGTCTTTCATAACGTCACATCCGACTTTTTGTCTAATTTGTCGCACAATAGATTCAAGGCCCTGGAGCCGCCTGTCCGGTGTACTGGATAGCATTAGTGATGCCACTGGCCAGGCGTGAATACCTCCTCTGATCTTCATGGCATCAATTTCGATACCGTTCAGTCGCTGACGACGAATAAAGACCTCGGCGTCCGGCGCGAGGGTTTCCTCCTCACCATAGATGACAAAGTATCCACGGGTTGGGCTTGCTGCCTGCCAAAGATGTTCATCCTCACAAAGACCTGGCGAAGCTGCGGGATTATGCACCATAGCTCCTGCGTAGGCTTCCGCGTATGCCCATAACCTGTCTCGTGTCAGGTAATCTATCCTGGACGGGTAATGGATGTTGGAGACCAGCGTGATCCATGGTGAGATCAAGACAGCTAATTTTGGCACAGCGAGGATGGTGGAACCATTGACTTTGCGGGCGTCGACTCTGTTGCGAAGTTCGCGAAGCAGGCTGAGCGTCAATGTCCCCCCAGCAGAGTCTCCGGCCACGCACACCTTTGATGCGTTCTGGACCTCTGACAACACGTGCCTGTAACCGAGCATAACTTGATTGATCTGGGTGGGGTGTGTCTCCTCGGGGACCAAGGAATATTCCAATGCAAAAATTGCGGGATTCTGGAATTGATTCTTGAGTAGTAGATGATGCATCGCCAGTAAGAATTCAAGGTAGAAATAGCACGAAGCCAGAGCGAATCCGCCTCCTGCCGCCAGGTATCAGTGGCTGCCTGCATGCGGGCGCATGGTTGGCATGGTCACTGTTTGGCCATGTCCAAATTTACGTACCGTGTATATAATATACAACCACATCGGGCTCTATTTTTGGGTCGTGTCTTATCCAAAGACCTGGGACACGAGATTGACCCTGGGGGATACTTGGCCGTTAATGTTACGAAGACTCCAACCACAGACATGTAAAAGGGCAACAAACGCACCTCTCGAAGTACCTTGTCTTCCAAGTGTGCAGGGAAAGAAAAGAAGCCGTTTCTGAACATTCTCCATTTCAAAAAGGGATAGGCAAATTGTTTCGACAGAAAGACCCTTAACGTGTCTGTTGGGAAATACATGAATCCATAGCGTACAATTCGGATCACCAGGTCTTCAAAGACAGTGGACTCAAGAATAAACCAAGGATGCGGGTTTCTTGAGCCAACAAGGCGAGCGAGGAAGTGAAGCGGTAGAACGAAAACTCGAGTACAGAAGAGAAGAGCTATCAGTACAAGGCACGTCATTTCTCCATCTAGCCGCCTCTGTGAGCAGGATGATGCTTCATTGCTTACAGACCAGGGGCAGCGCAGCAATTGCGAGCTGCAGTGTGGTGACAAGACCTGTCGTCCAGAGCAATTGTGGCGCAAGGATGAGGCCGGCGACCAAGCAGTCGAGTATGGAGACGGAACCGAGAATCATGATGCAGGGGTGCTTGCTCTCTCGACAAGTGGCGGCGAGGTCATTTGGGAGAAGAGGTCAATGGATCAATTCGAGGCAGGGAGGGGAGAGTGGTTGGGATGTTGGGATAGAGCCGTGAAGTGGTTCGGGAAGGACCAGGCCGGCAGTAGTGGTGGCGGTGGTGGCGGAGAAGGGGGCTAGAAAAAAGGACTAAAAAGGCAAAAAAAGCAAAAAATGGCCAGTGACGCTGGGCATGAGCATGAGCATGGGCATGGGCATGGGCATGGGCATGGGCATGGGCAGATGATCCACGACCCGATCCGATCGGTTGACGTTGGCAAGTTACAAGATTGATGGTCGAGCCGGGGGTGAAGCTCTGGGCTCGGGGCTCTGGACTTTGTTTTGCCCGACCTTGCTTGTTGCTGCGCCGCATGCCGGCCCAACGTGGTTTTACACATACCAGACTCTACATGCATCGATTGCCTGTACATGTGCATCCAAACATACACATACACATACCAATGCACACATCTGCTTGCGGACAGTCCAGAATCCAGACCCTCGGACGGCCATGGGCGAACGCGTCGACGCCCCCTGCGCCGAAGCATCGTTTCCGCTTACAGATACAGACAAATGGGTCCTGTCACAAACTGACGACGAGTTCAAGAAACACGACTGGCAAGACCTGAAGCAGATCATCGGTGAGCGTTCACTGTTGTCTATCTACCCACCCACCTGAGTATTCACATGAAAGGGGCTCTTCTGCGTCCGTCCTCATCGGCACTTCGGCCCAAACGCCCATGAACCAATCGTCTCTGACGTCTGGCTGCCGCGCAGGAAACAACCAACTCTCCGTGCTCAAACGCAGTCCCTCGGACCTCAGGCGCTACATGTCCTGGACAGCCGAGACCAAAGCGCAGTATGGCAGCATGACACAATATCTACTGGCCAACCGACTGCCCGCGGTATGGGGACAGCCGCCGTTTACGCCCGAGTCGCACATCCCCTTTGCCAAGACCTCGGATTACAGGGTTCTCTTGAACGATTGGCCATATGGTCTGGAGCGGAACATAACCCACCTCGTGGTATGGACCCGGACGCCTATCCCCACGGAGGACGAGGGGGGTGACATGACGCCAGAGAGCCGGGCGTTGGTGGCAGACTTTGTGACGAGGTACTTCGTGGATTCTCTTGGCCAGTCCGGCGAGCAGCGTGTCTTGTGGTTCAAGAACTGGGTGGCGTTGCAGAGCGTGCGTGCTCTGGAGCACATTCATGTGCTGGTCAAGGATGTAGGCGACGATGTGTTGGAGCGGTGGACGGGCGAGAGACCTAAGAGAGGTCAGCGAGGTCAGTAGTGGACGTTGACGAAACGAGGATCCGTGTATGTTCTTCCCACAGGGCTGACGCAACTAGCAAAAATCATATAGAAAACTAAACATGGACCAGAGAACCAGAATCCAGCCGTCAGATCGATCCTTCATGACAGCCTTGTATTGCGTGGACGAGGACCCGAACCCTCATGTTTCGTCTTGTCCCAAAAAAGGCCCCGGTATAAAAATCCATATCGACCTTGCCTCCCTGCCCGGGGTAAACAAACAAAAGAAGGCGCCCTCCCCGACCCCCTTTCTTCCGCCTATGCCGCCCTTCGCGCCCTTCTATTCCCCTGAGCGGCAGAACCTCCCGCCCCGGCCGAGCTCGAAGCATCACCGCCCTGCATCTGAGCCAAAGTGCGTCTTCCCATGCCCAAGAGGCCCGAACCCAGATACGCGCCATATGCCGGCACCACCGCCCACAACAGCCAACCCCAGTTTCCCAACAGCACGACAAGCACGCCCGCCGCCCACGTCACCCAAACGACATCGAACATGTACTCGGTCAGTCCCGGCGCCGCAAGATCCTCCCCCGCGGTCCTAAGAGCCCCCGACACGGGGTCAAACTTGGGCCGGCCCGATATCTCGAGAACGTATTCGCAGATGAGGCTCGGCGTGGCGAAGAGGCCGTAGGCGACGAGGGAGCGAGGCCTCCAGAGGAAGTGGCAGAGCAGGAAGAGGGCGTTGAAGATGAGGGAGCCCATGTGCAGGCTGTTGAGGGCGGCTGCGTTGGACTTGGCGCGGTCTTTTTTCGCTTTTTGGGCCATGGTTGTTGATGAGGTTGGCGTGATGCGTGAAGAAAGAGAAAATGAATAAATGAATAAATGAAAGATGAAAATTAGAGATAAAAAAAAACCAGTAATCTTTTTGGCTGTAGTTTTTCAAGTTTTGATCAATTGGAAAGAGAATAGTTCTTGTGCAATGCCCGCGGGCGATGGTCGTGACGGGGCAATGACGGCGGGGAGGAAATAGTTGGTGATGTCCATTTGTGTCTGAAGTGTGTTCGAAGATCACAAATTCACCCATGTCAAACGGCTGGGTACGTCAGCCACTCGCTTGAGCTGCAAAGTGGCTGTGCTGGGTTCGGGCACTGTTGAGGGAGGGATTGACCCTCCCAGAAAAGTAGGGCTTCGCCATAAGGAAAAACAGAGATAAAAGAAGGTTAGCTTTAAAAAAGAATTATTAGCTAGAACAACCCTTTATAATACTATAATTTTAGTGCCTAGTTAGGCCTTTTTGCTATCCTTTGTTATCCAGCCTATCGTTATCTTTTATAGTGATAAGACTGGGACTCGAACCTAGGCGGATTTCTCTATTAGGATGCGGAGGCGGTGGTAGACGATCATAAGCTGCCGCAGGACGCTAAGCGTGAAGAAACCGCCTGCCCACGAGATTATAGCAGGCGGTTTCTTTACGCTTAGCGTCCTGCGGCAGCTTATAATCGTCTACCACCGCCTCTGCAACGGGGACAGGGTGTGGACCAACGATGAGTGTTACGTGCCAGTATGCTAGTTAACGCAGTGCTTGTGCCACTGCGCCAAAAGATCTTCTGCAGCCTCGGTTGAAAGCTGCAGTGTTACAAGCCCTTATAAGACTCATTCCAGCACGTAACAGGTTTCTTTTAATAATAAATAGATATTAAGTTTAGAAATAATACTAGCTAAAGTAATACTTAGATTTAATATATTTTTAAACTATTATAAAAGTAAGGTTTTAAATAATAATAATAAAGAGTTTAATTGTTACGTGTGGGATACTGCACGTAAGTTATTGGCATATACAGCTCGTGCAATGCGTTATAAAAGGTGATAAAAGAAAACATATATAAGGTTACAGTTAGGTGCTTAGTTATATATATTAAGATTGTTAATTTCTTTAGACTCTGTAGCGGAGTCCGCCTTATATTAGTGGACTCCCTACTATGTAGCATTAATACTAAATTATTATAAAAAATAAATCTATAGTATTAGAATATTAAATAGGAGTTAAGGGAGTTTATAATAAATTAAAAAATAAGTTAATTATAAAAAGAGAATATACTTAAGGTTTTTAAGATTAAAAGTTTAGTATAAGAGAAGATAAACAAAGAAAATAAGCTTAATAGTAAATTCTATAAAACTTAGGGAAAGCTAAGTATAGTTACTTCTTAAGTCTCTTTAGTATTATATAAAGTATAATAATTAAAATAAAAAAAAACTAAAAAGTTTATATAAATAATTTAAAATAGTTTATAGAAAGACTACTAAGGCTAAACCTAATATTAAAATTACTATAAGAAAATAAAGAACTTATATTATAGATAAATCTAAAGGAGTTAGAGTAAGTTTAAGGTTATATTATAGTTAATATAATAACCCCCCCCCTTAAGTACCCTATTAAGGGAGGGATTAACCCTCCTAAAAAAGTAGGGCTTTACTATAAGGAAAAATAGAGATAAAAGAAGGTTAGCTTTAAGAAAGAATTATTAGCTAAAACAACCCCTTATAATACTACGATTTTAATGCCTAGTTAAGCCTTTTCGCTATCCTTTGTTATCCGGCCTATCGTTATCTTTCAGCACACATGCAGCTGCTAGCTGACGATAGACCCGCAGTTTCCCTTGACGGTCTCCCTCTGGTTGCTGGGCAGGGAGAAGCAGCCAAGAACGGCGGCTTCTTGTCCAATCATCCCATTATCCCATTATCCCATCGTCCCATCATCCAATCAAGCGCGGGCCACCACAACAACTTTGTCTCGTCACCGCGACGGCACGCCCATCGACGCACACGCACGCGACAAGACGACGACACTCGACGACACACGACGACACACGACGGCACACGACAATACACGACAATACACCCGACGCCAACGCGACACTGCAAAGGGGGCCGGCTCTGCCATCCGAACCCCTCCATCGACCCGACCGCCTGCCTGCTCTGCGTTTCGCGCCAAGGAGAAGCAAGAGGACTGCTTTGCTTTCCCCTCCGTCGCCTCGAGCATTTATTTCACATTCGACGTCCACGCCGCCCTGGGTAAAAGTCGTTGGCTAGGGACCCACCCGGGCCGACCTGCTCAGAGCTGAGCTGAGCTCACCCTGGTCTCGTCCGTCCATCAACATTGGACCGGACCGACTTGCTTGTCGAGCCATCTCGCCCTCGCACGACTTTGCTTGTTTGCTCTGCTCTGCTGTATTTTATTGCTTCATTTCTTACATTGGATCAGATACCCGCTGCGCTGGCAGGTTCCCGTGTCTCTTCGGTCCCGGATTCTTCTTTCCTCTTCGTCTTTCTCTGCTTGAATCTTTGCTCTTTTCGCGGATGTCCCGTTTGTTGCCACACCCGACGGCCACCCCCTTCTTTCGCGAACCGAGTGCAACAATCTAGAGTGCGCTGTTCTCTCGACCGTCATCCGCATGCTTTGTTCTGCACCGCATCGCAAAACATTATCCACTTTCATCACGACAATCACAACGAACACCACCGGCCACAGACGTTCTTTTCTGCGCGCCTACTGAGCCGGCGACCTGCTTGGTCCACGAAGACACCCCGTTTCAACCAGCGTGTTGTTGACGCTGCTCCCACGCTACGCCCTCCAAAGTCGAATCGATCTGCTTGCCTGCCCACCAAACCTCATGGCATGCACATGTTGATGACATACTTTTCGCTTGTCAGCAAAGTCTTCCAGGTGACAAAAAATATTTTTTTTTATTAAAAAAATAGCACAAAATAGGGGAAATCAAAATCGAAGAGTGCCTGGATCTCCCCGCTGACCTGGGAGCGTGGTGAAGCCAAGAATGGCACCGAATCCCGCAGCCGTCGGTGGTCTCTTGCGGCAGGTCATACATTACCACATAGACAATGCGTCGTACGATAATGCACTCTTCTTCGCCGAACGATTTGTCGCGCAGGATCCAAAGGCCTCGGATTCTGCCTTTTTGTACGCGCTCTGCCATCTTCGACTCGGAGATTCTCGCTCTGCCTATGATGTCGGAAAGCCTTTGGGCTGCAGGGGCGTCAACTTGGGATGCGCTTGGGTCTTTGCCCAGGCTTGTCTAGCATTGGAAAAGTACAAGGATGGTATCGTGGCGCTCGAAAAGTCCAAGAGCTTGTGGTCGCAAAGATGTCATGTAGGGAGGCATACGCCGACTTCTCGCGTGGGACAACCTGACAGCGCCGCGGTTCTGTGCTTGCTGGGAAAACTATACCATGGCTACGGAGATAAGAGGAAGGCCGTGAGCTGTTTCGAGGAGTCTCTGAAAAGGAATCCCTTCATGTGGGATGCGTTCACTGCGCTCTGCGATATGGGCATCAATGTGCGCGTCCCCAATATTTTCAGATCCAATGACGGACTGGTCCAGAGCTTCGACGCGGGCACATGTCTGGGTACGATGGAGCAGGTAAAAGAAGCACCGTCTCTCGCGCCTGTGGATGCTCTGCCTTCGAAGAGAGCAACGGCGCGCAACATTCAGGCGGATCTCGGGTCGGATCCGTTCAGCATCGGCTTTGCCCCAGGCGAGATGATGAGCCGCAGCAGCAGCACCAGCAGCAGCAGTCCCGTGGTCGACATGTTTACTGAAGCGCCGGAGAACGACTTCATGTCCAAATTGCACAATGCGCGCCAACGGCTCGCGGCATCCACCAACACCAACAGTCAACCCACCATCATTGCGGCGGACGGATTGGAGACCCCCCCCGGTCCCTCGGCGGTTGTCGACGCATCACTATCTCGCCAGCAGGCGCACGGACAGGAACCACCCCAAGCACCGATCAGAAGGACTAGGAATGCCAACGGGATGGATGCCGGCCTAGACGTACCGCCTCGGATGAACTATAGGTTGGGGACAAGGAGACAGGCAAAGGTCGGCCAAGATGCGCAAGCCGTGGACCTTGTGGCTGATGCGCCGATGCCAGCGACAGCAGCAATCCCGCCGGCGATTACGAGTTCGAGAGCCGTCGCGGTTGCTGCCAGTGACAGAAAACGCACGGTTTCGGGACATCCGGTACCGCGATCGACGAACACGGACGAACATTCGACACGGCGCAGCGCCCGGCTCAACATGTTTAAGCCGTCAGCCAAGGCGAACTCGGGAGTCGCGACAATAACAGGAGCACCTGCGGGGCGGGAGTTGAAGAAGGCTAGACCCCCTGTTTCACGCATCATCCGCCCCGGGTCTAGTGGTTCCAGTGTCGGCAGAGTTGTGAGCGGCAATAGAAAACCCATTGATGACCAGGCCGACGTGGACCACGGGGAGGCCTCGAGGCCAAGAGAGCCAGCACCGCCGCCAGCCGTGTCCTTCAGGGCCCCCGAGGTCGCCGAGACTGTGAGGCTGGAAGAAGCGCTGAAATGGACGCTGGACCTCATGAAGAAGATGGCCAGCGGGTACTACTCTCTGTCGCGATTCCAGTGCCAGGACGCCCTGCAAGCATTCGGCTCGCTCCCCGCGGCCCAGCATGCAACGCCTTGGGTGCTGTCGCAAATGGGCCGATGCCACTACGAACAGGCAGCGTATGTCGAGGCGGAAAAGTTCTTCCGCAGGATGCGAGTCCAGGCACCCTCCCGGCTGCAAGACATGGAGGTATACTCGACCGTCTTGTGGCACCTGAAGCGGGAAACGGACCTCTCGTTCTTGGCCCACGAACTCGTCGATTCATCATGGTATTCGCCACAGGCCTGGTGCGCCTTGGGCAACGCGTGGTCGCTGGCGCGGGACCCCGAGCAGGCGCTTCGGTGCTTCAAACGAGCGACGCAGCTGGACCCGAAACTGGCGTACGCATTCACGCTGCAGGGCCACGAGCATGTCGCCAACGAAGAGTACGAAAAGGCCCTGACGGCGTACCGGCAAGCGATTGCGGCCGACAAGAGGCACTACAATGCCTACTACGGCATCGGGAGAGTACAGGAGCGGCTGGGTGCCTACGACAAGGCCTACGACCACTACTACGCCGCGCAGACCATCAATCCGAACAATGCGGTCCTCATTTGCTGCATGGGAGGCGTGCTGGAGAAACAAAAGCAAATGGTACCGGCCCTGCACGCCTACTCCAAAGCGGCCGAGCTGGCACCCAAAGCGGCGCAGACCCGGTACAAGAAGGCCCGGGCCCTGCTGACGGTCGGCCAGGTCGAGGCGGCTCAGAAGGAGCTGATGATTTTGAAGGACTTGGCTCCGGACGAGGCGACTGTTCATTTCTTGCTCGGCACTCTGTATCGGAATACGAATGAGAGGCAGCTGGCGGTGCGGCACTTTACCATAGCCCTGGCTCTTGATCCAAAGGTGAGTCGGAAGAGGAACAAGTCGTCTTCTCCGTTTGTCTCCTCCCGTTTACTCGTGCTGACATGTCTATCCTAGGCTGGTCCAAAAATCAAAGAAGCAATTGAAAGCTTTGAAGATGACGTATCAATGGACGATTCAATGATGGCATGAAGAGTGATTTTTGATTGATCACAATCACATACGGAGGGGAGGCATCATTTTTCATGAGGCAGCGCGGCACAAGTTGTAATTCTAATCCGTTGTACACAAGCACCGAGCACGTTGTTGCCCAGGATTCTTGTGCGTCCAACAAGACGAGCCCGCGTCTGTTATCAGGCGAGGTGCGGCACAATACCTGTTGCATGGCATGGCATGGGACTGGCGTTGGAGGTTTGGCTTTCATCAGGCGCCATCTCTTTTCTTTTCTTTTCTTTTTCTTTTTCTTTTTCTTTTTCTTCTTCTTCTTCTTTTTCTTTTTCTTCTTCTTCTTTTTCTTCTTCTTCTTCTTCTTCTTCTTCTTTTTGGCGTGTGTTCCTGTTCGTGTTCCTGCTTCTTTTCTCTCGATATGACTCGTGGGCGTTTAGCACTATGGGCACTTAGGAAAGGAAGCAAGACAGGAACGTGAGACGGGGAACGGGGACAGGATACATGGATGGACGGAGCAGAACGGGAGTTGCGTGTATCATTAGTGCGCTGGCATGGGCGACGGGCGAGGGGACGTAGTGATGCATTGCGAAAAATGAATGGAGATTGGTGATGACGTCACGGTGCCGATTCGAGCTCGACGGGCTCAAATGCGTGGCTGCGTAGCCAGGACGCCAACGTGATTAACATGGATGTATTTGTGGAATGGCTGACGTGGTGAGTCGTGGAAGGGAAGTCGGCTCTTTTGGTTTCCTGCTTGGGGCTTGTGAGGGGGGTTGTTTTGGAAGGGGTTTGGGGATTTATTTATATTTATTTATATTTATTTATATTTATTTATATTTATTTATATTTATTTATATTTATTTATATTTATTTATATTTATTTATATTTATTTATTGTTAGCCCGGCTAGTATTATATATAATAAAAAGGGTGATAGAAAAGGGTTTAATTTAGCTTATCTATAAAGGTTCTAAGCTAGCTTAAAAGGTTAGAAAAGGTAGGAAAAGTAGTGTTATTATTAGCTTACTTTTCCCCTTAAGTGTAGCTTTATATTTATAAAAATATACCTAATAAAAGCGCTACTTTTACTTTTATTAATCTACTTAAGCTATACTAAGGTTCTTTTATAAAGGGGTAATTTTAATACTTATAAATTCTTTCTTTTTTAAAAAAAAAGAATTACTTAAAAAGTAGCTTAAAAAATAAATAAAATTTAAAGTATTTACTTTTATAAAAAGGCCTTTAATTAGTTAGCTTTATATTAAACTAATCCTAAGCTACTTTAACTATAAAAAATATTATATATATATATATAACCCTCTTAATCCTATTTATTAAGCTACTTCTCTCTTAACCTATTCTTTTATTTATATTTTAGCTTTATTTATATTAATAAAGCCCTTAAAAGCCTTATTTAGTATTACCTTTATTATTAAGTTTATAATATTATCTTCCCTATTAATTTAATAAATCTCTATAATCTTTTATTATTTATATAACTACTAAAGGGCTATAATATTAATTATAAGCCTCTTTTTCTTTATTATTCCTAATGTTATGGACCAGCCTAGATGGCGACTGCAATCTAGTGTCGATGAAGTTATTATTAACTATAAGGAGAGAAGGAAGGCTCCTATCTACGTACTCTATGTGTGCGCCTTATATACTTATGTGAGAGTAGGGCTTGCCCTAGGGGTCCTAGGCAGGTCCTATCTGGCTCTGATAAGGATCCGAGCCACCAGCTCAAATCCATCACACCTAACTTTATAAGGCATTTATATAATAAAAAAGAATCTATATAAATAATTATTAGTATTTATAGAATTTATAACTTTTTAGTAATTATATTTAATATAGTACCTACTATATAGGTAATATTAGTGCTTTATACTATTCTATATAGCTTTAATATAAAAGCACTTTTTATAACTCTTTTACTTTTTATTAAGCTATATATAATAATATTACTATAAAGCTTAAATTTAATATTAATACTATTCTTTTTTTTATTACTAAGGATTATTATAAAGCTAATTTATAAGCTTAAGTCTTTATTATTTATAAAAGAACTATTAATAAAAATATATAAAGCTACTAATTAAAGCTTAAATAAAATATATTAAATTCCTTATTTAGAATTATTAATCTACTATTAAATTCTTTTATTAAGCTTATTTATATTAGTTTAGTTAGAATCTTAAACTTATATTATAACTAAAAGGTTAAAAGTAGCTTTAAATTAGTAGATTATTAAAATATATACTTTATAAGCTTATTACTTTATATATTTTACCTTTATACTTAGCTTATTAATTTTAATTATTATAAGCTTATTACTTTAGCCTTTTTATTTAACTTTTATACTTTTATTTTTATATTATAAAAGAATATAGCTATTAAAGATAAAAGGTTTTTTAAATATTAGCCTTTACTTTAGTTTTATAGTAAACTTAGTATTTTTTAACTTAGCTTTTTCTTTCTTAAAAAATATAATATTACTAAGACTAAAGGTGTTATTAGTTTATATTTTAATAATACTAAAATCTAGGTTTTTATTTAAATTAATTAATAAGTATAAATTATAGCTTAAAGTTATTATTATAAGCTTTTTTTAATAATACTTTATATAAATTACCTATTAATAAGTACCTACCTTAGCTATTTTATAGAGTAGCTTAATTACTTTTATAATTATATTAATAGAATATAAATAAGTAATTTATTAAAGCAATCTTATAATAATTAGCCTATTAAGTATAGTTTAAAACTATATATAAGCTTATATAATATTTTAAATTTATAAGAAAATATCCTCTTTTACTAATAATAGTGCTAATACTATAATAAGTTATTAGCTAGCTTATTAAATTATTAGTAACTATATAAGAATTATATCTTTTTCTTTATTATTATACCCTTAAATTACTAGCTTTAATTTTTTATAAAGCTTATTAATGCCTTTTCCTTTTACTTTTTAAACTATATAAAAGTTAAAAAGATAGTAATTTCTATATTTTTTTAAGTTAAAAGTAATAAATCTAAAGACTTTATAAAATAATAAAGTATTAATTTTTTTTTTATTAAACTTAGTAAAAGGCTTACCTTTATTAATTATTTTACCTTTCTTTTTAAGATTTATTATAAGCTAAAAATTATTCTTTTTCTTAGTAATTAAGAAGGTAAAATCCTTAATATTATCTCTATAGTTATTACTAATATATATAATAGCTATTATTTTTTTATACTTATTTTTTAATACCTTCTCTTTTTTCTTCTTTTATATATCTTTTTTTTTTAAGTTTTATTATAATAGTATTTTAAAGTTAGTAGGTAAGAAGTATAAAATATACTTAATGCCTTTTTATTTTATTAATTATACTTATAGTAAACTAATATAAAGGATATTTTTATAATATTCCCTACCTTTTTAAATTATAACTTATTAACTTATAGTATTATTTATTATAAGCCCTTTATACCTCTTTTAGAAAATAATATAATTATACTAAAGATAGTAGTTCTTTATAGTATTAATTATTATAAGCGCTTAAAGGGCACTTTAAAGCTATCTTTTATTTATAATAATTATTACTATAAGAACTTTATAATAATACTATTTCTTTATAATAGTAATTACTATAAATATATAAAGGGCACCTTTAAGCTACCCTTTACTTATAGTAATTATTATTATAAGAACCTTAGTAATAAATATATTTATTATCTCTTTAATATTATTTCTTAAGATTTTTAGTATAGTAATTATTACTATAAAAACCTTTTTTAGTTATCTCTTTTCTTTTTTTATAAGTAGTATTACTATAGCCTCTTTAGCTTATATTAAAAGTAACTTTATTCTTTTATAAAGTTCTTTTTCTTTTTTATTTATCTCTTTTTCTTTTTTATTTACTTTTATCTCTTTTTTATTCTCTTTCTTTTTTAATATATTAATAACTTTATTATTATTAATTAGTTCTATTATATAAGGCTTTATAACTATACTTTAAAAGTTTATAAAGCTATTAAGTATTATTATAATATAAATCTTATTATTTATAACTAGTAACTTATAGGAACTATACTAACTACCTTTCTTATACTATACCTTTATATTAAATTATAATAATAGCTTATAGATTAAAAAAGTATTTAACCTACTCCTTATATATAATATATTATAAAGTTACTACTTTATAAAGTATTTATAAGCCTTATTAGTAGCTTTATAAAGAATTATAGCCCTTTAAGTTATTAAGAGGCTTAAGGCTAATTCTATTATTATCTATAAATATATTCTAAATATTACTAAGGTTAGTATAAAACTATTAAGTTTAGTAGAGTTATTAATAGTTTTAATAGCTATTTATAACCTTTAGCTTAGTATAAAAAAGTTACTAAACTTAGCCTTAATAATATTATATACTCTTTTTAATAAGGCATAATAGTGTTTAACCTTTCTTATATTATTATAGGCTTTAATAAAGACTTTACTTATATTAATAGCTATTAACTATACTAAATAGTAGAATTTAGTAGAAGTAAATACTTTTTTAGTATTATAAATTATTTAGTTTAAAGGCCTAAAATATATATTAATTTAATATTTTTTTAGGGCATTTTAAATATTATATACCTTCTACTTTTTTAAATTAAAGAAATATATAGTGTGTTAGGGCAAATTGGTTGGGAGACTGATGTGGCTGTAGCGCGGGATATAGTCGCAACTAGGCAAGGGTAGGCCTAACTATTTAATTAAGGGGAAAAGTATAAGTAAAGAGTGTTTTCTATAGCTTTTCTTTATACTTTATAGTATATTTTTTACGCCTATTTAAAATATTAAAATATTAAAATAAGATCTTTATTATATTCCCTTTTTTTTATATACCTTACTATTATATAAGCTTTTAAATTAAAAACGCTTACTATTATTATTGTTGGAATTGCCCCCTTACAGGAGAACCTTAGCACAGCCCAGCGGATTAATAGGAGCGAGAGCAGCGCTCCTATTAAGTGTATCTCTATAAATATAGGGCTACACTTAAGGGGAAAAGTAAGCTAATAATAACACTACTTTTCCTACCTTTTCTAACCTTTTAAGCTAGCTTAGAACCTTTATAAATAAGCTAAATTAAACCCTTTTTTATTACTCTTTTTTATTATATATAATACTAACTAAACTAATACTAATTAGTAGTTATAAAACTATAGATTTATAAGGTTATTTAAAGAGATAGCTTTTAAAAGACCTTTTATAAGATTAGGTTCTACTACTATACTATAAGTAAGGAATTTTTACACTTTTTAAAAGACCTTTTAAGGTTAAGTTCTATCTATATAACTATTTTTTATTAATAAAAGAAAAGAACCTTTTTTATAATAATAATTTCTATAAACTTAAACACTACTATTAATTATTATATAAAAAAACCTCTATCTTTATTATTTATTATAATAAAAACCCTTAATTTCTTACTTCTTAACCTTTAAAGTAAAAACTAAGTTTTTTTTTTAACTAAGTTAGTTAATAAATATAATACTATAATATAACTATAAGAGAAAAACTCTTTTTAAAGAATATTATAAAAGTAAGAAAACCTTAATTTTAGCTTAATAATAAAATTAAAATACCTATATTTTAATACTATACTTAATATTATTAAAAGCTTTTATAATATAATTTTATTTAACTAAAAGTATACTTAAGATAACTTAGCTAACCTTTATACTACTCCTTTTATTAAGCTTAATAATATATTTATATACTATATTTAGCTATACTATAA
>SRPV01000378.1:0-21322 GCA_018360135.1 Claviceps sorghi | reverse complement strand
AAAAAAAAAAAAACAGGCGACACTGGACTAATCTTGCTCCTTCACAACCCACAGCCAAGGCTCGTTTGATCAATGTCCGCCTCATATCAATGGCCATGACCGGCTTCTTCTACACCTTTAAGCGGCCGCGAACGTCGCCCCTCATGGGCATGATGAAATACGACCCCATCGGTAAGGGGATTCCTACTTTCCCCCTCAGCCTGGCACTCGACGACTCGTTCGCCAGTGCGATCCGATACCGAGGCACGCGTTAACATGTGGAACCTTTTTTCTTAGTCCGCAAAAAGGTTCTCTTCCTTGAAACGAAAAAGAGATCAAAATAGACTGTCCGCGTCCGGGGACATTCCGCTTTCGCCTCTACCGAGAACAACAAATATCGACGACGCGACATGACCGGCACCAGGCCACACGACCTCCATTAGCCACGGCGCAGGTCGATATTGTACACTAATCACATACAGAGGGGCATCATTGGCGTTTAGGACACGCTTGCATATTACGCACTTGCAGGCTACGGGGCTTTATTTACATGTTGACTTTGTACGACTAGAACAACGGCTATTTTTCGTCCTTCATATCGTAAATTAGGTCCACTACAAGCAATTTATCTTCTTTTTTGACGCCACATACGGAGCTAAGCTATTATTTGATACATTTACACTGCAATTCTTGTATTTTTTGAGCACCAAAAATGTCCCCTGCACACGTTCAGGCATTGCTGCTTGAGGCTTATCATTTGGTGCTCGACGTTGACGTTGACATTGCGCAAGGCTGCATGTCGTCCTTCCTCTTAACCTGTGAACCCGTCATCAACTTGCTTGAACTGCCTTGGGCCGCACAGGATTGAACGAATCCCAGATACCGTGGGCGGAATCCTCACAATGTCATCCCTTACAAAAGTTTCAGCCTCTTGACTCTTATATTATCTGTTTCTTCATCGTCCTGACTCCCAAGCTTGTATTTGTCCAGCACCTCGCTCGGAGATACGCCGGGACGCTGGTAATCGGTGATTCTCGGCAAGTCGAAAGCACTTCTTGTTGTTTTATCAGAAATAAAGCTGGAACCGATTTCATGAATTATTCTGTTGATATTCTCGCTAGAATTCTCCGATTGAACGGGTTTTTTTCTGTACTCATGCACGGGTCCAAGCTCGGTCTCCGTCCTGTTGCACTGCTCTGTCTCTACTAAAGTCTCCTTCGAGGAAAATGAGCCGGTGAACTTCAATATCGAGGGCACTTTGGTTGGATCTCGGCGTCGTCTTTTCTCCTGCTCGATGGAAGGGGCAGTTGCAGGAAAGAACGGCTCGATCGGACAGTGGACATGCACTCGTCTCTTTAGAGTCTCTTGCACGCCACTCTGGACTGAATGCCCATGTGCAGTATCGCAATGTGCCTGGCCATGATCATCAACATGATCTAATCGCGGAGATGCAGCACTGGCGGTAGCAGCCATGACGTCCTCAGCCTGTGCACGATCTTGCTCCTGTAGCTGATGCCTGACCCAATGGTGCTCCTGCTCAATGTATTCCGATGTGTGCTCAATCATGTCTTGAACACGAGTAATATTGTCCATCGTTTCATGGCAGTGGTCAATATACGGCATCAGCTTTTGTACGATCTCCAATTTCGACCTCATCGAGTCTACCAATTTGATGTCGGAATGCCAGCGGTTGCGTAGATCAGCTGTCGCTTTTGCTTCTGCTTGGAGGCCTTGAATTGTGTGTTTGAAGGTCGCGTTCGACTCTTGAGCTTGTGCATCGCGGATTCCGGTCTTCTCAAAGTACTCAACCACGGTGCTGATTTGGGTCTCCAGATTGGCAAGTGTGTATTGAGTTTGCTTGGAGTCATGCTCTGCCTTTGCTTTGTCCCGAGACAGTTCATGATCTAAAACAAACCGAAACTCTTCCATCATGGCTTGGGCCAGCTGCCGATCTTCTTCTTTCGTAGCCAGAGATTTTCTCAATTGCTCGAATTTCGTGCTGTGCATCTGTGTTGCGTTATGGCATACTCTCTTCAACTCGTCAATCGTTTTATCTCGCTGACTGAGTTGGACAATGACGTCTTGTTTCCACAAACTTTGCTCTTCGCTCATAGAACGGCGCTCTTCAGCGAGCCAGCTCTGGATGTTACGACCTATGTCGCCGCACGCCTCGTGAGTTGCAGTTACTCCATCGCGTATACAGTCTAGACCAACGGAAAGTATGGCCGCCTTGTCAGCAACCAGGTCGTGAAACTCCAGCTGTCTTTCGCACAATGTTTCAACTCTTCCACGGACCAGGCCTAGTTCCGTCGCGCACCCCCTGCTGATGAACGAAAGCATACTATTTGTGTACGATTGTGTCCGATTAATGTCACAAAGTGCTGCATGTATCCTGTGAATGTCAGCATATAAACACGTATACAAGGATGCAGAAAGATCGAGTCGAATCAACGTACTCTGTCATTATTCTCTCTTCAAGCTTTCGTATCAAGCTCCCAAAATTGCTCTGGTTAGAAACCCTTGTAGCACAAATCTGGACCGAGTCCTCGAGGACATGAAGCCTGTGGGACGTAAGTAACTTGAAATGAGATATATGAGAGAGCAAATTACCTCTGATAAACATGCATTGGGAGCTCACATTCGTGTGAGCGCTCCAGAACGTTTTGCATCATAGATTCTTGGAGCTCCTTGACGGAATTCGATAGCTCTCTCATTGCAATGCCATGACCAGTACGTTCTGATGCCAGCTGGTCGCGTAATTCACGCGAGACTGCCTTCTCGGCTAGAAGAGCTTGATCCTGTTCAATGAGTTTTGTCTTGAGCCTGAAGATCTCTTCTTGTTCTATACGTCAAGCCGTCAGAATGCTGCACTGCACATCAAGAGCGGATTCACCTACTTTCTTGCACCTGTTGTTCCAAATTAGATCGAAGCTCTCCTAAACATTCTTGCATTTCTATCCGCTTCTGGGCGCTATCTGCAAGAGCCTTTTCGATTGTCTTGGATTTCACCATCCGAGCTTCATTTTCTTGACGGAGATTTTGGATGGATTCATTGTATAAATCTTTTGCCTGAATGAATAGACGCTGTTGCTCCAGGATTGCTTCATTGAGCTTCGCTCTATATGTACGATATTTACCATTGAGGGTTTTAGCTTTTTCTTTCGAAGACTCCAGGTCCTCCTTCAACTGTTGGACTTGGTCTTCCAGTTCAGAATTCTGTTGGCAAATCACGGAGTGAGCTTTCTTAGCGGCTTCAAGGCTGCCCTCAAGAGTTTGACGATTGGTACGCTCTTTGTCGAACTTTTTCTGTGCGTCTTGCAACTTTGCTTGTTGCCGTTGCAGCTCGTTGCGAAGTGATTCAATTTCCGCTTTGGCATGCGCTTCTTCTTCATCAGCCAGACCAATGCATTCATTCCAGTAGCGAGCAACTTGGTTCATAAGCAGCGTCTTTCTCTCCGCGTCAGGCCTTTTACGGTGCTTGCCTGCATGGCTTCGCTTTATGGACATGTTGCTGGTCCGAGACCGAGACCGCTGACTGAAAACTGTGCTACAAACCCCAGGACTCAGTATTCTTCCTTCTGGATCGGTGTGACGGTGTCGAGATGAGTTTCTCGGGTGCTTGAAAGGGGTCATTCGGTGCGGTCCCTCCAAATCTCCGCATGTGCTAGCGGATGAGGAGTTACGTTCGCCTGGATAAGGTCTGCCGTCACTAACGGTCATCATATTCCTTCTTGCAGAGCCCATGTTCAATTGGGCTGGCTCGAAAGGTAGAAATTCCTCACGAGTAATATTTTGAGGACTGCTTTGGACATATAATTCCATTTCTGACATAGGACGTCTGTTGCCTCGGGATAACCCTTTTGAATTCTCACGAGCAGCAACGCTAGCGTCCATGTTACCTGGAATGATCGGCCGGCTAACATCTGCAATTTGCTCAAACTCAAAGCCTGTTTCCATCCTCGTGACAATGTATTTGAGTGACGAGAGCCGTCGTAGTCGCGCGTATGGAGGAACTTCGCTGAGGTCAAGATTTGGTCAAGAGACTAATGCTTTAATCGCGAGGTATCAAGAACAAGGATGTGGAAACGGGATGTGCGTTGCGCTGAGAGCAATGTCGCCTAAGTAGGAATGCCTTGGAAGACGGACCTACCTTCCTCTATTTGCAAGCAAAGCTTGCTTATCACAGGCGGGCACTTGCCATCTTCCTTGTTGCACTTGCCTTCAGTTGGCCAACAGGTCAACGCCCAAACTAAGACGGAAGGTGGCCGTCACGGCAGTTACCAATGAAATAAACCCCCAGACAAGATAAGGCGAAACATTTCAACATGTAGAGGCTAGATGCCTTTCGTCCTAGATCAAACACTTGGTCTGTGGGATATCGGCCTTGCCGTAAAGGATCTGCACGGCAGTGAGAGCTCTTTAGTCTGACGGGAAACAAGTTTGCATGTGATCCGTTTAATTGCATGCGGGCTAGATCGTGTTTTTAATTCGATTTGCATCTCCCTTATTTGTACTCTATACACGCCTTGAACCCCGAACGCCATGTCGTTGTAGACCGCTGAATACCGACATCTTTTTTTGTTACCCTTAAAGGAGACCATCATGAATCCGATAATAAGTGCTTTCCCGTTACCAAGAATTTGTTATACAGACGCTGACAAAAACAGAACCCAATGGAAGACGTTGTAAAAGGCGGGGAGAAGCTCTCTCTAAGTTCAACGAGCGTCTCGGCTAGTGGTTCAATTGTCTTTCTCGCCATTTGTTTCTTACAGTGCAACAGTCCAATTCATCGTAGTCACGCCCGAAGGACTTGCCCATGTATTCTCTTCGACATAATCATTTGGCAAGCACGGCGATGGAGTAAAAGCCCGGGTGGACGACAAAAGAAGTTCTTCAATCATCCGAGAAGGAATTCGTCAATAAAATGGCACCCAGGCGCACAGAATATTCGGCTTCAGCGAGGCCAAAAGAGAGTCCATCTCAACTAAATGAAAAACTTGAGCGACGACCATGTTGATTGACGTTGCATCGCCTTGACTTTGCCCCTGAGACCTGGGAAAGGGCCAAGCGCAAATTAAATTTCCAGGCGAGTTTCGAAAGTAATGACCGGGCTGTAATAAAAACTTGAAGGAAAAGCGTTCCATCGGCTGGTACTATAGATGCAACTGTAAATAGTTGGATCAGTTGAGTAACAGCGACCCTCACATTCGCCTAAATGTGTTGGAGCTGGCGCTGCGTCGCCCTGCTCTAGGCTGAGCCTGAGCCCGAGAAGGTGGTTCTTGCTCTTCTTGTTGCCTTTTCTTCTTCGACTCGGGAACGAATGTAACTTGACGCTCGCCACCAACAGTGCCTGACTGTCCCTTGGTGACGCGACCTGACTTTTGTTGCCTCGAGCCAAATGCATTATCTCGCATCTGTCGGCCTTGATTTTGTGTCGATGTAACTCGCATGGTTATGTCGTCCGTAGGCCTCTTCGCGGTGCGAATCTCATCGTTGTCGTTGTCGTCGTCGCTGTCGTTGTCGCTGGCATCGTCATCAGAGTCCCTAGCTTGATATCGAGTAGGTGCCTTGGGATCCACAGGTTGCTCGACTTGGGTACTGGGATTGAGTAACTGGAACTCCTTGCTCATCTCGTCTACCCTGAATTCTTCATCTTCGAACAATTGGGCAAATCGATCGTCTCCCAGAACGCCAGCATTCGGGTCGACGATTGCCCTGTTCTCTTGCCTCTTGAGAATCTTGTCGGCCAGTTTCTGATTGACCTTGACCTTCTTGCTGCCGCGAATTCTGCTGGCACGTTCCTTCTCTATCTTTTCCTTGATGCGTTTGACCCTATCCTCTTCCCAGGCGTAGGGGTTGACAATCAACTTGGCCTGCTCATATAGCTTAGATGCTACAAAATATCCGTGCATGTACGGCCGCAGAAGGTTCGTCTTTCCAATCAAGTGTGCCAAGCTGAGCTGCTTGAGCTCCGGTACTGTCAAGAATTTGTAATTATCGTAGGTCTCAGTGTGAACATCCTCAGCCATCTCTTCCACCATACTGTCCAAGAAGGAGCACCATTTTGGTGCTGGACCAAGTTGTGGAATGAAAAATGCATGCTGTTGTTTGCCCTCGTTCGCAGTGAGGAGCATTCCGCTATCCTTGCACCAAGCCACATCGTTGATATCAACAACTGGCTCGACTGATGTCCACGGTTCGCCCGTCGATTCGTCCCATAGCTTAATGATACGCTTGTCTGCAGACATAATCTTTCTTTCCTGCGAAGAGGTTGTCATATGAAAGAGCTTCTTAACGGCGAATCCATAGCCGTGATCCTTCTTCAAGAGCGGAATTGGGCGTCTCAAATCGAACAGTTGGACCATGCCGGTAGACGAACCAGTGGCAAGTGACAAGCCGGATGAGTTGAAGCTCAGAGATGTAACCTCGCCATCGTGGCCCGCTAATAAGGCAGCTCGGGATTTCGATCGTGGGTCCCAAAACTCGACAGTTCCTATTGATGTTCCAAAGGCGAGAAGATTGTGAGTCGTCTCCGCGTTGGCGGCGACATTGACACTCCCAACACCGATACCTCCTTGTAAACCACCACCGGTCAACTCATCATCGCCGCCAACGTCGATCTGATATGATTTCATGAAGCGCCCTTGCTCGAGGTTCAAGCGAAAGACCTCGCCCTTGCCGTCCGCGTCTAGACCTACGGCAGGCACCAGTGCTTCGGTAGCATAGCGGTCGTACAGTACGTCACGCCCATATCTGGGGATTCGCACTTCGTAGTGGCAGCCCATAGGCGTATGCAATTCAATCCTTCGGTCAATCTGTAGGTGAAGCGATTTTGAATAATCCGAGGACAGGAAGACGAATGCATGGTTCAAGGAATTGGTGTGACGAGCAAAGGAAAGTCCTAATTGCGGCAGATTATGTACGTGCATCTGAGGCTTGTACGTGCCTGTAGACATGACCCAGTCTCCATCCTCGCTGACTCGAATGCAGTTACTAGCCTCCTCAAACTCGAAATCTTGAAGAAGCTCGACACGGTTTTGGTATTCGGGGTCGTTTTTTAGACTTCGCTTCCGTCTGCGAGCGAGCCAATCCGGGAGAGCCCTAGCAGTAGATGCTCCAGATACGGTATATACCGGCACTGTACCTGGATTGGACAGTTTCATGGTGCTTCGCGTGGGCGCCCCGCGGCGTGATGACGGTTTGGCTTGTGGAAGAATAAATCAGAGGTAGAAGCTCATCACTCGGCAGACAAAAAAAAAAGCATACGGCTAGTAAAGCAGAAGCCAAAAAAGAAAAAAAAAAGAGGAAGAGAGGGACCGGTCCCCACCCTGTCCCGCTGGACGGCCGGCCCCACAGATAGGGTCGCTCAGTAGTTCAATGTTAGGTTCTCGGTGTGCATCGTAACTGTGGCCCTAACAGCCACATCGTCACTTTACTGGTCATTCCCCAGCTCTCGGGAGGTCCTCCTCGTCAACGACATCGACATCGACATCATTACGGCAAACGCGACATTTCTCAAAAACGTCTCTTGCAGTTCTGTATCTCGCATCTCCGGGCTTCAGAGAATCATCTGAAATCCTGTCTTTTCGCAAGAGCACATACTTGCGACCGATCCGGCGGCACTGGTGACCCCGCCTTGAGCCTGAGACCAACAAGGGGCCGACGCCTAGCCCATGCGATTTGAGCTGACCGTCGCAAAAATCGCGGAAATGGAGCTCATGAAGCCGTCGATTTCTGAAATCGTATGCTGTCATTAGGGATACATATCCCCTCTGCTTCACGAAAAGGCCAGGGAGCAAGCTCGGTCTCGTAGCTTAGCTGCCGTCAACCACGTCTTCTGTGACGGAAGCTATCGTCGCCGCTTATCCCCATCGTCGCTCAGCAGCCTCTTTTCTACTCTGGGCGGCATTTCGCAACGAGTCGCAACCGAAGTCTAAGCCAGCTGATCGAAATGGATACTGCTGAATATGATACTAATACCCTGGTTCTGGTGCGTCATCAGCCGAGCGCCTCGACATTTGATCAATAAGTTGACCTGTGCTATAGAACAATATCTCGTCAATTTCGTTTCGCGTGTACGAACCTATCGCTGAGCAGTCACAGACCTTCAGATCGACAGCCATAGAAATAGAAAGTAGGTTGAGAGAACAAGGCCACATCGTGTACTATGACGCAAGCCGGCGTTGCATTTGGATTTTCAGGGTGCAGGCAAAGGATGAAAATGGCGATGTAAGCGCCGACGCAACGGATCGTCAGCCTCTTGGCTTGCATGATTACTCACTTATTATGGGAGAAGAGGGGCTCTTCGATCCGAGCAGTCTACAAAAGCCTCGAGCCGTCGTGCCACAAGCCGGGCCTACTCCGACAAGTTCAACTTCAAGCGCTTCGGTCGTAGACCAGTCACAGCGACGGAAAATTGTCTCTGCAACGCAACCTGCACCGTCGCGCTTGCAAGAACAAGACCAAAATGGCCCTGAATCGTCCACTGCCGACAGTAAAGGCGCTCAGGAGGAACCAACGTGTTCCCAAACCATCTACGAGAACTTCATGGTAGCAACTCTTCTTACTATATCTACTGCCTTTTCGAAGCGCTCAGGATCGATTCCTCTTGATTACCGCACTGTTCTTCTATCCGAAAAGGCCTTGGGAAACGGTGGCTTTTGTGACATTCGCGAACAAAGACCAACAATTGGTACCTTCAAAGCCTACATGACGACAACCGGCAGTCTCGTCCTTAGCATGAGCCTCTCCATTTTTCGAGGAATGCTGTTGTCCAACACTGTCCTCAATCAAGGCCCTGGTGTACCTAGCTATCGAGTCCTGGCCGCGCCGTTTGGAATGATTGCCAGTAATCAGCTTCCTCCACCTTTAGAAGGTGGGATAGCTAGTATGGCGCAAACCCCAAACACTCAAACCTTGAGTCTTCGGGGAGCGCCTGATATGCATGACTCAATGTGGAGACAGACCTGCCTAAAATTCCTCCAGCTCCGGGGCATTGCTCGTTCCAGGCTGGCGGATTGCGCGTGGACGAACTTGGTTGTGCCGAAACCCAAGCTCCTTGACACGAAAGTTGAGCCCAAAAGACTGCAGCACGCGAATTCTACCGTGACATTTCCGTGGCCTGGGCCACTGTGCTTTCGGAAGAAACCCGTCGAGGTTCTCTCTACAAGCCGGATTGGCGATAGTCTCCTCAGCGGGCACGAAGAATGTCACGATCCCCTGGGAATTGCGCAAGCATGGTTCAGCTCAACTGCTGAGCGTGAGGACAAGATGTTCAAGAGAAGACAAGAGCGTACGGCAGCCTCACAAGAGGCTGTCATCCTTGATCCCCGACCATCGAGACCGAATGGACAATCGCCACTAACCATCAGACGTCCGAGCACGATAGCTGCTGGTTCAATGTATCCGACACCCCCCGATGCGTTGCAAAGTTTGAGCGGAGTGACACCCTCTCTGGACGGTACTCTGTCTAGTCCTGGGAATCCCCTATCTACAGCTGCTGTGCCAGATGCCGACCACAACAACTCAAACTCGGCAGCTATGGCCGGACCATATGACTCCGGGCAGGACTATCAGGATCCAAAGCGACAACGAGGTGATAGCCACCTGCTTGGAGAGCCGGAACACATGTTTGGCGACATGGGAGGAGATATGTTTGGCGATAACGACATAACAGAAGCCGACTTCAATTTTTTTGATGAGGAGCCGGGAGGTATGAATCTTGACGCAACCATGGGTAACATGAGTGACGAGGCTGTGGAAACAAGCATGCCCTCGAACCATGATTCGATAAAAGATGAGGCTACAAGTACAGTAGAGGTCCGAAGAAAAGATCCATGTCGGGAGGAGGAAACCTCTACAGTCTTCACAAAGCCCGAACTTCGACATGCTATCAGTGCACAGAACGAAATCCAACGAGGACGAGAAAGCAAGCGTGTTTCTGTTAAACGAGACTCGAGCCCCTTTGATCCTCACACCGTGTTCAAGAAAGTGAAGGCCTCGTTGGCGGTACCAGAAAGGGCTAGTGGCTTAAGTGCTGCGAATGGGATTTGTAGAACGAAAAAATTCGGAAAGGTGGACTTTGATCCGAGGCTTCCTCTGATTAATAAGAAATACGAGCAAGGCGGCCAGTTTGACTACAACAAGAATGCTAGCCCTGAGAAACCGAAGCTTGACCTGGGGAGCTTACCCAAAACGGATTACCTGAAGCGTCAGCGCCACGGCAAGCAGAATCGCCGCACCAAGGATGATGGCCTGCACACCCTCCTGGGCGGCTCAATGACTGGACTGGAGCCACCGATGTCTAGTCCCGTGAAATTGGAGGTTCAAATTTCGGATGGTGAGCAAAGCACGTTCGATTCGGAGCAAGATGACTCCAGTTTCTCAAGCGACCACGAACCCATGTCGCCGGTCAAGTCCATTGTGAGACATGCACCAGCTGCCGATGATGATGCTGCGTCGCATGTTACGTCTTTGAAAGAGCTGGACGCGCTTGAAGAACCAGACCATCAGCTGGCCGCTGAGCTTCCCCGACTCTACAAGCCCGAAACGCCCGAAACACCTTTATCTGTTCTCTTTTCAGACCCTGAGCCCCTCAGCCTGGACTTGTGCTTGGGTGATGAAGATTTGATCCAGGTTGCTCAGATCCTGACGGAACAGGCCGCCACAGGAACGCTGCACCTTTGCACCGGTGCACCTGATGCCACGTCTAGCTCTACTGTAGAAAAGAATCAGCAGGGCCTCGTCGTCGAGACAAGGGCATCTTTGCAGCTGTTCCGGGAAGTTGCTTCACCATATCTACCCGGGGTGTCCTCCGTCCACCTGAAAGAATTCTTGGACATTCAAGATGTGCCTCTTCTGAACCAGCTGACGCGATTCCAACCGCGACCCGTGCCCGGAAGGGATGCGAATGCGGAACAGCAAAAGCGGCCCAGTAATCTATACCAAATCCCGGCTCCACATCTGGAAGTGCGTCGATCCGATGCCAAACTTTCTGTTCTGCCTTCAGCCATTACGTTTTGGGAAAGCTTGGGACTTGCCCCTTCGTCTGGAAGCAAGGAAATCACCGCGGTCTGTATATTTCCTGGGTGGAAAGGAATGAAGGACAATGTGAAAACCTTTCTGGGTCGTGTCAAAAGCGTGTACGAAGTATTGAGACTCGGATCCGTGGAGAATATGGTGCTTTCACCGGACATGGATGATGGCATCCTGGCGTACGAGGTCGATCGAATTTCGACGTCGCCTGATGCCACGATGACGGGTCATGGGTCCGCTCTCGTGAGCAGCATGGAAATACTGCGAGGTGCGCTTGCGAACCTGACCGTCTCGGATACCAATATCGTCGTCTTTTTCGTGTATCTGCCGAGTAATCCGGGAAGTATTGTGGAGGCATGTGCGTCTTTTCAGCGGTTCTTTGACTCGTACCAAAGGGAGCTGTCGGTCAAGAAGGAGCCTGTGGTCAACGAACTCGTGCTGCAGCTGGTATCGGCGGACGTCTTGTCATCGCCGACATCCGTGGTGATCACTCCGTCCCAGGAACTTGTCAAGCTCTGCATGGAGACGTATGACCGGTGTACTCTTTTCGGAGGGTCCATGCCAGCACCGGCGATCCGTTTGGAGCAGGCGCTGCCCCGAATCATTGACTTCAAGCTCATCCATACTCCATCGGCGTCGCTGATCAGGGAGAACTCGTGTATCCACGTCGGGTACGCGCAGACGGTCGACGAGCGATGGATCACGGCAGCGTGGACGGACGACCGCGGCAACCAGCAGGCTACTGCGTCGTACTGCCTGGGGCGAAAAGGAAGACGGGCGTCCCGCTCGGCGAACGAAGTGGCGCATGAGATATGGGATTCCACGCTGGACTTGGTGTCTGCGTGGAAGGTGCACTGGCGGATCATCATCACCAAATGCGGACCCATGGACCAACGTGAGGTAGAGTTCTGGATCGACCTGGCTCGGACGGAAATCAAGGCATCCGTCAGCATGATCTTGCTGACGGTGGACACCAACCCCTCGCTGCAGCTGATAGCACCCGTGGTCAAGCTCCCGCAGGTGCCGGTGTCCTTTTACACGACTCCCGTGTCGACGCCGCAGACCAACACGGTCTTGTCCCCCGAGCAAAGCGCGACGCCGGGAGGTTTGGAGGCGGGCGCGGCAGATGCCGCCGACACGGACGCCGTGCTGACCGACGTGACGGAGCAGACATGGGGGGCTGTTGCCGGGCACCGACTAAACAGCTCGGGCAGTGTGCTTGACCTGTATCCAGCCCTGATCAGTGGCTATCTGATCAAACGCACGGGGCCTCGAATAGAGGATGCCCTCGTGGCCATGGAGGTCAACCTCGTGCACACGGATGCCAGCCCCCGATCGTATGAGCCTCTGCTTCGAGAAATACTCAGTTACTTCAGAGGACTCGCCACACTGTCACGAGCCAGGGGGGTAGTGGCGCGGGACACAGATGTGCGGCCTTGGCATATCGCGGCGGCGGAAAAGGCGTCACGAGTCTTGTATCTACTCATGTAATTGGCGTCTCTCCCCTTCTGTCGCTCACTGTCTGTCTCTCTCTCTCTCTCTCTCTCTCTCTCTCTCTCTCTCTCTCTCTCTCTTTTTTTTTTTTTTTTTTTTTTTTTTTTTTTTTTTCCCTTTCCTTCTGTTTTCCCTCTTTTCCCTCTCTCTTTTCCTGTTATAGCAAGAGCCTGGAAAGCATTTTTCTCGACGTCACTCCATGTTAAGATAGCGACTTGTGTACAATGTAGCCATGATTTGGATGAGAATGAGCATTAACTGGGGGGCATTTGGGAAAAGTGCACATGCATGCATGCATTGATTGGGGGGGTTTGGAGCCTGACGTGCCTTTACGCGGGGACCCTCTGGCGTTGTCGATGGTGCTTTTTGTTTTCTTTTTTCTTCTTTTCCTCCTTTCCCCCCTTTTCTTCCACTTCGTCTTTTCCTTTTTTTTTAGGTCTCGGCAGGATGATTTCGTTCTCCCCGCCTCTCGGTGGGTGAGGAAATACATAGATAGGGCGGCGCATGGGCATGTATGACGTCGACTGGTTTTTGTGGGGTTTACCAAGAAACAAACAAGGGGAGACGGAGACGACATGGAGAAACAAAGCACGCCCTGCCGCACATGACTCTCCGCCACTGCACGTGCAACATTTGGCATTTGCGTGTCGACACCCGTCGTCCAAGTCGCATGGCGTCGTGCTTGTTGAGCTTGTTGAGCTTGGTCCTGGCATGTGGACCACTCTGACGACTCCATAAAGTCAAAGTTGCCTTTCTTTCTCCGTGTTATCCCGCGACGGACATGCCAGGTCCATCATGGCGCCCGCATCGCTCACCGACCTCCCCGATGAGCTGCTCCTCGACATCATCGAGCATCTCGACACGGGCCGGGACGTGTCCCGTCTGGGACAAGCAGCGCGGCGGACGCACAACCTGGTCGAGCAGCACGGGTGGAGGGCGTTTGTCAAGACGCGGTTCCCGTCGCTCGGAGACGCCGGCGTGAGCTCGGAGGGCTTGTCGTGGAGCGGCGTCGCGGACCGGTACACGTATCTGGACCGGTGCTGGGACAAGCGCGCCGTGCGGTTCGACTTGTTTTCCGTGCAGAAGCGGCCGCGGGCCACGCTCACGCGCGGAGGACGAGGTCCGCCGAGACAGGCCGTTGGGTTCCAGGGCGTGGTGGACGCGCGGTACGTGGCGGGCGAGGATCAGGAAGTGGTTGCGTGGGGGGCGGGCGAGGATCTGCACGTGCGGTGGGCGGCGATGACGACGACGCCGACGACGCCGACGGAGAGGGCGGAGAGGACGGAGAGGACGGAGAGGACGAGGAGGACGAGGTGGGGAAGCATCCTGGGCCGCGCCGGAGACTACGCGGCCGGCACGGGCGACGTCACGGCGCTGACGCTGCTGGACGGCGGCGCGGGCCGCGGGACGCAGCTCGTGGTGGGACGCGCAAACGGCGACGTGCAAGTGCTGTGTGCAACCGGCGACGCTTCATGCGACGCCTCAGAGGCGGGCGCAAGCTTCTTTGGCCGACCCAGCCGTCGGCTGGTGACGCTGGACGAGCGCCGGGATGCGGCGGCCCGAGACGCGGCGGCCCCGGGCATCTCGCCGGGCATCTCGCCGGGCATCTCGCCGGGCATCTCGCCGGGCCGCCTCGCCGTCAGCTGCACCGAGTGGCAGCCGGCCACCGACACCCTCGCCGCCAGCAGGAGCTCGCTTCTCCATCTGTTCCGGATGCCCTCGGACCAGCACGACGCCGACCTCGAGCGCCTCTGCTGCCACGATCTGGCCCGCGGCGGCCCTCACAGCCGCCCCGGCAGACACGATGCCCTGGTCCGCGACATCAAGTTCCTCGACACCGACCGCGTGGCCGTCGCCCTGGGCGGCAGCTCGCAGCCCGTCCAGTACGGCACCATCCGGCCATCCGGCATCGTCTTCGAGTCCGCCGTCCACAAGAACCACCCGAACCACCCGGCCCCGGACGCCCTCGTCGGCAAAACCACCGTCTGGGCCCTCCGCCCCGTCGGCCACCCCAACAACAGGAACCTCGTCCTCTCGTCCTGGCAAGACGGCGCGTATCGCCTGCTCGACGCCCGCACCCCGTCCCCCCACGACGCCCTCTACCGCGACAACCTGCAGCCCTACGACGCCGGCGGCCCGCTGCTCGTCTACGGCTCAGAGCGCTTTGTCGCGGGCAAAAACAACGACCCGACGCTCTGCTTCTTCGACTTCCGCTTCCCCAAGCCCTACTTCCACTCCACCGCCTCCGCCTGCTCCGTCCTCCCGCCCGAGCCACGCGTCGGCTGTGTCCCCGACGACGACGGCGCTCCCGCGCGTTGCCATCCCGGCCGCTCCCGCTGCCGCTGGCACGCCCTCTCCCGCGCGGACTGCTACAGACAAGACGCGACCGTGTGGCTCACAGACCGCACCACGGAGCGCGTCTTCTCCCTCGCCAAGGCCTCGGACGCATCCGCCACCTTCTACCTCGGCCTGCGAGGCGCCATGGCGGAAGCACACCTCGTTCTCGACCAGGACCTCCCCCCGCGTCCACACGGTCGGCCGAGACAGCCCCGCGGGCCGGCCCCCGAGGCATGGCAAGTCCACCCGGTGCCCATGGTCAGGGTCGCCGAGACGGGCCTCGGACTGCGCTCGACCTCGCGCCCGCGCGGCGCCCTCCACCAGCACGACGGCCTGCCGGCGCGCCTCCCCGAGCTGCTCTACTGCGATGAGACGGCCCGGGGGCGCTCAGACGGGCAGTACGAGGAAGTTCCGGCGCGGAGCCGTCTCGACACGTCGCTGAGACGACGCGTGCGCGTCAGGAGCTGGAGGGAGGGGGTGGATTCCGAGTCTTGATTCCGAGAAGCTATTTTGCAACTGCTCTCACACACACATATACTTTTTGTCTTTTCTAGAGTGTATGCATTGGACAAGGACGAGTTGAGATTTTTTTTTTTTTTTTTTTTTTTTTCCTTTTCAAGAGCTTCTTGGGTATGTACGTGGGTGGTCCTCCTATTCTGGCCTGGGCATAGCGTCTCCGTCTGTTGATAGGTGGGACAATCGGGCAGAAGTGGGATATAACATGTCAAGGTAGACTTTCATAGTAGATTTTCAACATTTTTATACATTTATACATTTATGTATTTATGTTTGTATCCATGTTTTATTTATTCATTTCCTTTCCTCTCTATTTTGTATAGCAGTCTCACAAGAGCACGACCGCCACACCAAAACGGCACAAGCACAACCCCCCGCCAACCGCAAATGCTTCACCTCGATCCCTCCCCTCCTCTTTTGTGCTTTCACCCTCCACACAAAGGTGCACTACGCATCCGCCACGAATAACGCAAAACGCCACGAGCAGACGCACTGCTCCCGCATCTCCCTCACGGGCCCAGCGACAAACAAAATCACCTCGTGAATGCAACGCCCGTGAATACCGGGGGTGGAAACTCCACCACGTACACCCCTACAGCTTCGACTCGGCAACCACGAGGCGCGACGTCTGTTGAAGGGCGTCCTCGGCCTGCTTCTCGATGCGTTGTAACAGGACTTTGCATGAGGGGACGTCGTTGATGAGGCCCATGACGGGGCCGGTGGTCCAGACCTGTGCTTTGGTTAGCGGAAGGGGAGGGAGTGGGTGGGAAGGACGGGGGGAGAAGGAAGAGAGAACGAAAAGACGAGGATTCAAAAAAAGTGAGAGAAGGAGAAGAAGAAGAAAACTTGACGCGTCGCCGTGCAGCGTACCCCGTGTTCCGGATCCCCATTCACAAACACCTCCTTGCCCCTCTTCCCGCTCACGAGATGGGCCACCTCGGAAAACTCGCCCGACGGGCTCTCCCTTTCAATCTTGAGGGCCTCGAGGGCGACCTTGTTCTTGTAGAGGCGGCTCGTGTTGCGCCACCGCCTCAGAAGCAGGGTGGTGTCGTGCTCGTCGCCCCGGACAATGGCGTCCTTGATGTTCTGGTGGATGGGGGCCTCGAGGGTGGCCATGAAGCGCGTGCCCATGTTGATGCCCGACGCGCCGAGGAGCAGCGCGGCGGCCAGGCCGTGGCCGTCGGCGAAGCCGCCGCTCGCGATAAAGGGCACCGGGAGGGTCTGGCGCGCCTTGCTCAGGAGGATGAAGTTGGTCAGGTCGCTCTCGCCGACGTGGCCGGCGCACTCGAAGCCGTCAATGGAGAGGAAGTTGACGCCGAGCTTGACGGCGCTCTGGGCGTGGCGGATGGTGGTGCACTTGTGGAGGACGATGATGCCGGCGCTCTTGAGCTGCTTGATGACGGGGCCGGGGGAGTTGCCGGCCGTCTCGACGACGCCGACGCCCTCGTCGATGATGGCCTGGGCGTAGGCGCCGTAGTCGGGGGGCACCATGGCCGGGAGGAGCGTCATGTTGACGGCAAAGGGCCTCTTGGTGAGGGTGCGGCAGCGGCGGATCTCGTCGCGCAGGGCCGCCGGCGTGGCGAAGATGAGGGCCGTGATGATGCCCAGGCCGCCCGCGTTGGAGACGGCCGAGGCGAGGTCTGCGGTGCCAACGTGCATCATGCCGCCCTGGACGACGGGCACTGCGCCGCGGTTTTTAGCACAAGGGCATGAGGGACGGGGGCGACGTCACGAGTTCGGAGTGCCGGGCTCGGAGTGGTGGTTTGTACATACCGCGGATGCCCAGCGCCTTGGTCAGTTCCGTGACGATGGGCATGATGGTTCTGCTCGCGGGTGGTTGGGGAGGGAAAGGTGGAAGGGAAGGGGGAGGGGAGAGAAGTGTCTGTGTGTGTGTGTGTGTGTGTGGAAGATTATCAAAAAAGGGGGAGAAAAAACAAAAAAGAAGAAGAAAGAAAGAAGAAAGAAGGCTTGTGAAGATGCGGCCTCGGCGAAATGGGCAGATGAACGCTCGCAAGATGAGGAAAATGCCCGAGGGCCACGGGAGAGATTGTCAGGACAAGATGCAAACTACACACACAAGCGACTGTCGCAATCTCTCATGGGATTCCGAGGCACAAAAGTCGGGATGAGGAAGCGCGAGGTCGAGGTCGAGGTCGAGGTCGAGGTCGAGCCACGATGGCTCGTCCCCGACAAGTGACGGCGACAACACAGCCGAGCCTCGGCTCAGCCGAACGACGGGCGACGGCCACTGCAGGCGGTCCCGGCCAATGCCCGATGTCGTCTAGTCTGGTGTCACATGACCGGAGCCAGGCTTGGCGCAGCGCATCCCCACACACGCAGACGCACAGACGCGCAGATGGACCATCGGACAATCCAAAGCTCCGCTCAACATAAACCCCCTTCCAGGTGCACAATGTACAATGTACATTGTCAGTTGTCAGTTAAAGTTGCCAGTTGCCAGTTGCCAGTTGCCAGTTGCCAGTTGCCAGTTGCCAGTCGCCAGCTGTCAACCGCCAGCCGCCAGCGCACTGCTGACCAACCACGACACACGAGCACGACATTTTGGATGCAGTTCCATCCAACAACCAACTTTGAACGTCGAATCCAACATGACTGTCTTGCCTTCTACTGTCTGTCACACGCTTTGGTGCGCTTCAGCTTCAACAATTGCGTGCCACCAGGCTGCTAGACTCTTCACTTCACTGTGCATGACCATCTATGTATTGGCAACGACGCCTCGACATTTGCCGCGTCTTGTACGCCGTTGCGACACGCCGCTCATCAGATGCTATTTTTGGCACACCCATTCCCATTCTGTCACTCGAACATCTCCATTTTTTTTTTCTTTTCTGATTCTCTCGTCCCCTCTGCAAGTGCCCGAGGCGTTTCAACGTGAACGCATTGACATAAAAATCTGTCGGTTCATTCGCTGCTCAATTTGAGAAATCGCGTCTCGAGGGAAAAGATGGAAACGTGGTGTCAGCACGCACGAGGTCCCTGTCCAGTCTCCTGGCTGGCAAGTTGCTGCTGGTACTGCTCATCTGGACGACGAACAACCAACACATGAAGCGGTCTGGTCTGTTTCGAGTTGCACAATTCCGCATCAGATAGACCAGAATCAGTGACTGTGCTTTCTACGTCTGTTGGTTGGCCTCACGTCCCATTCTCCCCCCCTTCAAGGCCCCTTGTTCTCCTGCCGCTTCCTCGGTTTCCCCGTCAGCCTCCAACATGAGCATGCGAGGAGAGATGCGAGAGCTTCCTCGAAAACCCATGCCTGGGCCCATCACGACACATCCGTTTCGGCAAACCGTTCCCACCGACCTTCACCAGCGCCCAGAGGACGCGGGACGCAGTCGCGCCGTTGCTGCGTGGTTGACGCTGATGGAAAGCGACCTTGGTCAGTCTCGTGCCACGCCCTCCTTGTCCAACCACACCACCACGGCGGCTCTCGGCATGGACCATCAACATCAACCCAAGATTCCGCGGTCGAGGTTGTCGGTCATGGGAGCGACGCCCTTTCGCACGACGCGGCAGCGCGGGAACCCCCAAGAGCCTCAGCAACACCCCTTTGAGGTCAGTCCCATCACGACGGCCAGTGAACACCTGCCGCCGCTTGCTTCCGCGTCGAGAAACACGCCCCCTTTCAGCACAAGCAAGGACCTTGGACCCCGGCCCTTCAAGTCGACCGCCATGACGCCGCGCGGCAACGACGACGAGCTCTCGGCCCAGCCGACCATGACCGATACCCTGCTGGACGGTAGCGACGGCTGCACTTTGTCCAATGCCGTGGCCGTCACCGCAAAACCTCAACCAACGCCCGGCTCCAAAGACATGTCGGCCGTCGTGCTGCGGCTTCAGGACCAACCAGTAGTAAAGCCAGCTGGTGGGAAACGCAACATCAGACCCAAGATCATCGCGGTCCGCTCACCGAATCGCATCAAGCAGCCGGGGAAAGGCGAGGACATCTCCTCGCGACCCAAGCATGCGGACAAGGTCGAGGACAAGAGCAAGAGCAAGGACAAGAGCAAGGACAAGGACAAGAGAAAAGACAAGGACAGAGACACCAGAGACAAGAACAAGCACTCAGCCCCCGGAAAACCGGAAACATATCGCGTGCACCTACCGCCAGGTCATGCCAACGAGGCAGCCTCAAACTCGCAACGACACCACGACATTCAAGAAGCAGCAGCAGCATTCCGCCTCCATCAGCTCCATCAGATTCACCACGAAAACATACTCGACCATCCCATGACAACCAGCCTGCCCGGCAGCACCAACTGTCCGGCTCCGCGCCCAGGTCCCCGCCACACAACGCTGAAGCACTGTCTTGCCAAACACCCCTCGGGGTTCGACGAGCCTCTCGTCGCCTTCCTCGCCCGCCAAATCCTGCTCGGCCTGGCACATCTCCACCGCCGTGGCGTCACCCACCGCAACGTCCGAACGAGCACCGTCTTCATCGCGCCCGACGGGACCTGCAAAATCGGCGGCCTACACCACGCAACCCACCACGACGACGCACCCAGCAGGGGCCGTTACAGCCCGCGCGTTGCCCCCGAAACACTCGCCCTGCAAGAGAGCGCCGCCACATCCAAGCTCGACATTTGGGACCTGGGTGTCCTGGTTCTCGAGATGCTCGGCCCGAGCGGCCGCTGGTGCAAGCACGACGTCATCCGCGCCCTGCTTCTGGAGCCCATGGACGGAGGAATACTGCTCCTCGAGAAGGTGGACGGGGGAAAGATGAGTCGTGACGCACGCCTGTTCCTAATGGACTGTCTGCACGTGTAAGTTTCTTCTCCCCCGCACAAAAGGGCATGCGCAGCCACAGCCACGGTCCAAGGTACACCGGTATTGACACGGTCCAAAAAAAAAAAAAAAAAAAAAAGGAGTCCCTTTCGCCGGTCCACGGCCGAGGCGCTGCTCTCGGAGCACGAGTTTTGCAAGCGGGACGACAGTTATGTATTTGGGAAATCCGCGCTCGGGAGGAGTCTGGGCGGGAAGTAGACGCGGCCAGGACACGTGTATGGCACGGCGGTCGTGGCTACCCTTGAGACTTGTACACCAGAAATGGACGACGGAGGGAACTCCCCGAGCACTAGGCACGTACAGCATCAGCGAGTGTAGCAAGACGTCTGGGAAATCCGCCCGAGACGTGTCAGACACAAGTGCTTGACGTGAAAGCAGCGTCCATCATGTCCCGCGTACCGAGGTCCAGTCATGCAGCGTAGAGCCCAGGTATCGTGTGATGATGATGGGCCATCGGTCCACGACGACGGGATTCCAACATCCGTCTCCCAGAGGACGTACACCTCGCAAGCCAACTTGACCCAATGGCCAAGCACAAAGCACCATGCCCTCCAAAACATGCCCAATTGCCGTGCACGCAACGTCAAACACGAGCACAGCCCAGTGGCCCTCACGTCCATCTTCATCCACTGAACACCCACACCGGTCACGTCGCACCAAACATGTCATGGATTCACGGGGTGGTCTCGAAAGCACAGCAGGGCAACATGGCACCAAATCACCACGCTTCGTTGATTCCAACAAACGTACATCTAAACCCCCGTTACGGCGACCACCCCGTCCGACCCTCCTCACTCCGCCGACGCCCTCGCCAACGCCTCGTGCAAATGCGGCGGGAACCTATACCGCAGCTGGCTCGTGTACGTGGTCAGATCCAACGCCATCTGCTTCAGCTGGTCGACCATCATCCGCCGCGTGCCCTCGTTGCCGCTGAATTGCCCCGTCGTGAGCTGCTCCCGCTGCCGGACGCAGCAGACGATGGTCCAGAGGAGCAGGTTGGGCACGTTGATGGAGACGGGCTGCGCCAGGGCCGTGAACTTGGTCGCGTAGGCGCGGATGATGCTTGCGTCGCCGCCGGCGTCGAGGGGGAGGATCTCGAGGTTTTTGATTTTCTGCACGGAACCGGTTAGTCGTCTAGAGATGGTTTTTTTTTTTTTTT
>SRPV01000377.1:0-21336 GCA_018360135.1 Claviceps sorghi | reverse complement strand
ATATTATATTATATTATATTATATTATTTTCTATATAACTAAAGGAATAAGCTATTAATATATAGAAATTAAAAAAATACTAAAAAAAATACAAATAAAATACAATATAAATTGTATTATATTGTATTTTTTTAAATACCTTATATTATATTTATATTATATTTTTTTTCTATTGTATTGTATTTATATTGTATTTTTTTATTTTTGTATTATATTTGTATTGTATTTTGTATTTAAAAATTTAGGATGTATTGTATTTCTTTTGTATTGTATTTTGTATTATATTTAAATACAATACAAAATACAATACAAAAATACAATACATGTGTATTTTATTCCAATGCTCTGATAAAGTAGAGGAATAAGATAAAGGATATAAGGAAATAGGAATTATTTAATTAAATTTATAAGGTATTTATTTTCTTTTTTATTCTATTTATTTACCCCTTTTTATATATTAGTTTACTATAAATTATAGAAATTTATAGTATACTTAAGGAGGTGTTATATTAGGGTAAATTAGTTAAGAGACTAATATAGCTATAGTGTAGAATATAGTTATAATTAAGTAAGGGTAGGCCTAACTATTTAATTAAGGGTAAAAGTATAAGTAGAGAGTATTTTCTATAGCTTTTCTTTATACTTTATAGTATATTTTTACGCCTATTTAAAATATTAAAATATTAAAATAAGATCTTTATTATATTCCCTTTTTCTTATATATCTTACTACTATATAAGCTTTTAAATTAAAAACGCTTACTATTATTATAAAGTGAATATAATAAATTATTTAATTAAAAAGAGACCTATAATTTAAGATTAAAATTAAGCTTATTACTATATTAGTTATTATTATAAAGAAGGTAAAAGAGCTATAGCATTTTTAAGAGAGGCCCCTTATTATATTTAAAGGCAAAAGAAAGCTATATAAAAAGATAAGAGTCTTAGTTGTTATTTTTAGCTAAATAAACTATCTAATTATATAATAATTCTACTTTTAAGATTATTTCCTATACTCTTTATGTATTTAACTTTATAAATCCTAAGGTTTATTACTAGTAGTATAGCAGCCTCTATAGATTGCAGAGTTAAGTGTATTAGAGGGTTGTGTAGGTTTTAGGGTTAACACAATAATAATACTATCTACCTTAAGTAGTATTATAAATACTATAAATTTAGCTATATTATAGTATATTATAAAGCTACTTTAAGGTATAGCTAATATATAGCTAATTAGTATAAGAAAAGAGAATAATTATACTTAGCTTTTATAAGCAATACTTATAAATACTACTTTAACTACTTTAGTAAGCACTTAGCTTAATTTTAACTTTATACTATAATAAAGAAGTAATAAATATAAGCTAAAGCAGCTTATTTAGTAAAACTATATACCTTTATTATTTTAAATAGTATAAAATAAAAAGGTTAAACTAAAGTTAAAAGCTATAGCTATTATAAAAAGGTAAATAGCTTTATAGCTTAAAAAAAGTTACCTTAAAAATAAGTTAAGCGCTATAAGAGAAGTAGAAACTAAATTACTAAGGTATAACCCTTTTTATTAGCTTTAGTAATTTAGTAATATAATATAATAAATAACTACCTAAGCCTTTAACTTATTTCTACTAAGGGGCTAGCTAAATATAGTAGCTAACCTATTACCCTTTTATAATAAAGGTATTATACTAAAATATATAAAAGAAAATATACTTAATATATATAATACTAAACGCTTAGCTTAAGATTAATATAATAGTAATATAAGAACTATATAGTTCTAATTAATTACCTTTTATTTTAAGCTTAAGCTACTATTAACTTACTATATATAAAGGTAAAATAGCTATATATATATATTAAAAATATAGCCTTAAATTATAAATAACTTAATATAAGATAGATTAATACTCTATTATCTTATAAAATATAGAAATCTACTTTATATACTTCTTTAACTTTAAATATAACTAAACTACACCCTTATATAAACTTATATTAACCCCTTTAAAAAACTAAACTATACTTATTAAAAATTTTAACTAATATTATTTACTATAAAATAAGTATAAATATACCTTCTTAAGCTATAATACCCTCTTAATACTTATAACTTAATAGTAACTTAAGCTTATTACCCTTTAAAGTAAGATAACCTAGCAAACCTAAAGCTAATAAAATAGTATAATTAACTATACTTAAGCTACCTTTAACCTATTTATTAAATTTATTAAAAGCATTAACTTAAGTAGGTTTAACTATATTCTATAGCTTATTTATATTAAAATAAAAATATACTAATTAAAAAATAAAAATCTTAGGTTTAGCTAAATATTTATAAATAATAATATAATATTTAGTAAAGCTATATATTAGCTTTAATATAACTATTTTAAGAAGCTATTAAATACCTTTAAAGAGATTAACTTATTTATAAACTAATTAATAGATAAGCTTTAATAAATTACTAAGAAATTAACCTTAAGAAACCCTTAAGGTAAGCTTTATTAATAGCTATAATAAAATATAAGAGTTAAAAAAGTAGTTTAAAAAATAAAAAAAGCCTAATATTATTAAAAAGTAATTAAAACTAATATAAATTAGTAAATTATTACTAAAGTAGCTAAGATTTAATCCTAAATAGTTTATAAAAAGTAATATAATACTTAAAGACACCTTACTTAATTAATAACTATTAAGTAGCTTATTTTATAAAAACTAAAAAAATAAATATATCTTTATAATAGCCTCTTTTTTAATACTTAATAAGTATTAACCTTACTTTAAGGCAAAAGTAATATAACCTTTTAAGTATATTTTTATAATTAAAAAGTAGTAGTATTTATAAAATAGTTCTTTCCCTTATTTTATACTTATATTAATAATATATTAAAAACCTTAAAAGCCTACCTTAATACTATTATATTTTTAAACTTAAAAAAAATTTAATAAAGATAAAATTTATATAATTATAAAGTATTTAATTAGCTAAAAAGCACTTAGACTTAATAAGCTTTTAATAGGGTTCCTTAAGATATATAGTAAGCTATTAGCTTAAATATTAGTATATTTACTTAATATTTATTACTAAGTTAGGCACTACTTAGCTTTATTTTAAAAGGTAAAAATAATAATACTATAAAAACTAAGGAAGTCCCTTTAAAAACTTTAATAAGCTAAAGCTTAAAAGCTAATATTACTTTTAAGTGTTATAAGTAAGGTTTTAAAAGCAATAGTAGTAACTTAAATTACTTATATAGCTAAAAAGAGAGGCGCTTTCTTTAATATATAAATAGAAAATAAGGCTAATAAGTTAATAAAAGTAGCACTTAATATTCTTATTAAAGCTATATATATAATATAGTATTATAGTAAAACTATATTACTCCTTTAGCTAAATATCTTTATAGCTTTTAATATTATATACTACTATTAACTTATATATATAATAATATTCTTAGGCCTTTTTAAGTAAATAGTAGTATAAACTTAAGCCTTTATAGCTATTAAAATAATATATCTTTACTTTAAAGGTAAGGCTACTAATATTATACTTATAACTACTAAGGTTTTATAGGGTTCTCTTATCTCCCTTATACTATTTCTTCTATATATTACCCCCTTTTATACTAAGCTATAATTAATTAATTTTATATTAATTCTAAAATTCTTAAATAATATAAATCTTCTTACTTATAAGTATATAGTAAAGGATAATTAAACCTAACTTAAGTAAGCTTAAAAGGTTTATTAAAACTAATTTATTAAGTTAAGCTTAAAGTTTTACTTATAAAAGAGTAAACTTATTTACTTTACTAAATACTATTAATTAATAATAATCTTAATTTAATTTAAAAATACTATTATTTAGCTTATTAAGTTTACTTACTTTCTTAAGGTATAGGTATATAAGAAGCTTTAATAAAGGACTTATTAATTTAAAGTTATAAAAAAACTAGCTTAATAATAATTTACCTTTACTATAGTTTTAATATTAATATAAAAATACTTTATATAAAATATAAAGATTCTTTATATATAGGTTATTTAAAGCTTAGTTATATATAATATAAAAATATATTATACTTTAATAAGCTATAAGAGAGTTATTAAAGATATAGCTAAAGAGTTTAAAAAAAAGTAACTCTACTATCTTTAAGTTATTATAAATACTTATAAAGCTATACCTTAAGCCTGAGTAAAAACTAAAGTAGCTATACTACTTATTAACCTTTACCTTAACTTTTAAGTATAATACTTTTATAAGTAAATTAAAGTAAATAATATAGTAAAGAAAATCTAAGGCGCTTATATAGTAATTATAACTTAGCTTTAATAAAGATATTATTAATATACTTATTAAAGCCTTAAATTAGCCTTTTTTATACTTTTTCAATACTACTCTCTTTTATACTTTAATAAACTTAACCCTATTAAAAAGCTAAAATAAAAATAAGTAAATAAATAGTATTAAAAGAAAGCTATAGTATATATATATTAGCTTTACTATACCCTTATAATAATTAAATAAGACCTTAACTTTAGAACTATATAAAAGCTTATATATTTATATAAGCCCCTTAATAAGTATAAATTATTTATTTTTATATAAATATATATAAAAAAGATTAGGCTTAAATGCTTCCTTTATAATTAATATATCCCTAATATAAACTTACTTATTTACTACTATTAGCTTAACTTTAAGGACTATTACTATATTATTTTAAAATATTTAAAATATAACTATTTATAACTATTTAAGCCTAAAGCGCTACCTCTTTAAAATAATAAAAATATTTAAGTTACTTTTAATATACCTTAGTTTATAAGCTTTTTTAATAAGTAAATACTAAAGATTAATTATATTCTTTATTTTATATTAGCTACCTACCTTAAAGAAAAATAAAAGTATAAGGTAAATAAAGTAGTAAAAATTAAATAAAACTAATATAAAACTAAGCTAACCCTTAGCTAAAATATACCTTAATTAAGCTAAAGTAGCTCTATTACTATATTATTACTAAATGCCTTATAAAAATAAAGAGCTAGCACCTTAGGCTTATAATAGGGTATATAAAGGGACTTAGCTATAATTATAAATTATAGTTACTATTATTACTTATAACTATTATTATTTATTATACTACTACTTATAAGAGAAAGAAAAAGAAAAAATAAGAATAAAAAAAGTATTTAAAATAAACTTATATTAGCCCTTAGCTAATCCTACCCTTTTTAGGTCTTTTATAGTTATTTAAAGGGATAGGCCTTATTAGCTACTTTTAAGGCTACTATAATTTACTTTAAGAACCTTAAGTACTCTTTCTTAAAGTATATAGTTAAACTACCCCTACTATTAGCCTAACCCTCCCCTATCCCCTCTTACTTAATTAAATTTTATATTACTTTTTATAAGCTATTATATCTTTTTTATATATATATTAGTATCTTAAGAATAAAAAGAGGCTAAGTTAAACTTATAAAAATAAAGATAATACCTTTAATTACCTTATTCTCTTTTATTTACTTCTTTTAAGTTATAAGTACCTTTTTAACCTTTACTTTATATAAAAAGAACCTTTTTAACTATAAATATAATTAAGCTTTAAGTTAGCTTTAAAGGAAAATAATTTATAAAAGAATAATTTTTACTTTACTTAATATATTTATAGTAGAGTTTAATAAGGTTTATAATTAAATTAGCTATAGTATTATATTAAACCTAACTTAAATTTACTTACTTTTCTAATTAAAATAATAGTTTATAATCTCTTTAAACTATATAAAATAGGGTTTATAAGGCTAAGTATAGGTAGTGCCCTTAAATAATATTAGCCTTATACTAATATAGAACTAATAAAGGGACTTATTAGCTTTAAAAGGGGGTTATCTTTCTTTTTTTTATTAAGTATCTTTTAAAAAAAGGAGTTAGTAAAAATTAACTAAAACTATAGTAGTTTTACTAAAATAATATTAACTAAAGGGTAACTTATAAATAAAAGAGATAATTAAAAAAGGAAAAAGAAAAAAAAGAAAGCTAAAGACTTAAAAAAAAAGCTTTTATTTATCTTTTTAATTACTTATCTTTATATAACTCTACTACTAAACCTTATAGCTATTAACTAGCTACTTTACTAATTTAAACTAAACTCCTTAACCTAAATAAAGGCTAAGTTAATATCTTATTAACCTTAATAAAACTTTAAATTCCTTTATATTACTATTAAACCTAACTTATTCCTTACTATTTAATAACTTATACTAATTAAGAATAAGCTAAATAAGTAAGCTTAAGAGACTAGTTAATATAAACTAACTTATACTTACACTAACTTAGAACCTTACTAACTTATACTAATTCTCTAAGACTACTATTAATTAAATATAAATCCTACTTATACCTAAACCTTTTATTTTACCTTTTAGCAACTGCTACTATACTTAGCTTAATAGGTAGCACACCTTACTTTTATAGCTAGGACTATTTTAGGGCTTATATAGGCCTTAGTAGATATATAAATATATAGTATATAGATTTTTCTCTCTATACTAGGGTTTTTCCTATATAGATTAGTAAGATAAGGTACTAAATAGCGGCTGCTACCAGCTGTCTAGGGTAATTTAATAAATAAATAAGAATTATATCTTTTCCTTTATTACTATACCTTTAGATTATTAGCTTTAATTTTTTATAAAGCTTATTAATGCCTTTTTCTTTTACTTTTTAAACTATATAAAAGTTAAAGAGGTAAATAGTTTTTATGTTTTTTCAGGTTAAAAGTAATAAATTTAAAGACTTTATAGAATAATAAAGTATTAATCTTTTTCTTATTAAATTTAATAAAAGGCTTACTTTTATTAGTTATTTTACCTTTCTTTTTAAAGTTTATTATAAGCTAAAAATTATTCTTTTTCTTAATAGTTAAAAAGGTAAAATCCTTAGTATTATCCCTATAGCTATTACTAATATATATAATAGCTATTATTTTCTTAGTTTTATTTTTTAATACCTTCCCTTTTTTCTCCTTTTATATACCTTTCTTTTTTAAGTTCTATTATAATAGTATTTTAAAGTTAGTAAAAAAGAGATATAAAATATACTTAATACCTTTTTATCTTACTAACTATACTTATAGTAGACTAATATAAGGAATATTATCTTAATATCCTTTACCTTTTTAGTTTATAACTTACTAATCTATAATATTATTTACTATAGGCCTTTTATACCTTCTTTAGAAAATAATATAAATATACTAAAAATAGTAGTTCTTTATAATATTAATTACTATAGGCACTTAAAAGGCACCTTAAGGCTACCCTTTATTTATAATAATTATTACTATAGAGACCTTATAGTAATATTATTTCTCTATAATAGTAATTACTATAAATATATAAAGGGCACCTTTAAGCTACCTCTCTTTTATAGTAATTATTATTATAAGGACCTTAGTAATAAATATATTTCTTATCTTTTTAATATTATCTTCTAAAATCCTTAGTATAGTAATTATTACTATAAAAACCTTTTTTAGTTATTTTCTTTTTCTTTTTATAAATAGTACTATTATAGCCCTTTTAGCTTATATTAAAAGTAACTTTATTCTTTTATAAAGTTTCTTCTCTTTTTTATTTACCTTCTTTTTCTTTTATTTACCTTTACTTTTTCTTTATTCTTTTTCTCTTTTAATATCTTAATAACCTTATTATTATTAATTAGTTTTATTATATAAGGCTTTATAACTATACTTTAAAAGTCTATAAAGCTATTAAATATTACTATAGTATAAGTCTTATTATTTATAGCTAGTAACTTATAGAGATTATATTAACTACCTTTCTTATATTATACCCTTATATTAAATTATAATAGTAGCTTATAAGTTAAGAAAGTATTTAGCCTATTTCTTATATATAATATATTATAAAGTTACTGCTTTATAAAATATTTATAAGCTTTATTAGTAGCTTTATAGAGAATTATAGCCCTTTAGGTTATTAAAAGGCTTAAAGCTAATTTTATTATTATTTATAGATATATTCTAAATACTAATAAGGTTAGTATAAGACTATTAAGTTTAATAGAGTTATTAACAGCCTTAATAGCTATTTATAACCTTTAGCTTAGTATAAAAAGGTTACTAAACTTAGCCTTAATAATATTATATACCCTTCTTAATAAGGTCTAATAGCATTTAACCTTCTTTATACTATTATAAGCTTTAATAGGGACTTTGCTTATATTAATAGCTATTAATTATACTAAATAGTAAAATTTTATAAAAGTAAATGGTTTTTTAATATTATAAATTATTTAGTTTAAAGGCTTAAAATATATATTAATTTAGTATTTTTTTAGGGTATTTTAAATATTATATACCTTCTACTTCTTTAAATTAAAGAAATATATAGCTTAAAATAAAGTTATAGTATTAATAATATATAAAATAGGTTTATTATTAATTTAAAAGATATTAATAATAACTTTATAATTAAATTTATAGTCCTTTTTTAATATAAATTTAAATCTACTAAAGGATTTACTATAAAGTTAATATTAATAGCATTTATAGGTTAGCTTTTTAATAATTTCTATAGTTATATCTTTATTAGCTTATTATAATAGCTAGCTTAGTTATATAATAAAAGAGTAACTAAAATAATAATAAAGTTAATAAATTTTTTACTTTAAAAGGTAGAAAACCTTAGCTTTATTAGCTTATAAAGTTTACTAAAAATATCTTTATTTATAAATAATTAAGACTTTTATTAATTCTTAAATTAATATATTTTTAATATTATTAAGCTTTACTTTTATTTTATTTATATCTATAATATAATATAGAAATAGTATTAGTAAGCTAAGAATATAAAAATTAATAGTACTAAAAACTATTAGCACTTAAAGAATATCTAAGGATTTTACTAATTCTATATTAAAGTTAATAATATATTAATTTATAGCTTTAATCTTTAAGTAAGGTATTAACTTTATTAATACTTTTACTTAGTTAAGATTAATAATTAAAATACTTATAGTATTAGTATTAAGTATAATTCCTTAAAATACCTTATTATTATATCTTTCTTTTAATATAAAGTATTAAAGGTTAAAGTTATTAGTATAATTATAAGGGTTATCTTTTAATAAGGTATATTTAAAAGTATTATTTTTAAGTATTTTTAAAAGTTAAACTCTTTTAAAAGTTAGGGTTTATAATATATATATTAATAGCTTTAAAGCTAGCTTTATATTTATAATAAAGGTTATAATAAAAAATTATATAAAGGTTAACTTTAAAAGGTTTTATTACTTTTCTTTTATAGTAAAGAAAGTATTAAAACTTATTAAGCTAAATAGTCTCTTTTATTATCTTCTTTTAGTTCTTTATTATTATATTTTTTTAAAATACCTTTAAAAGCTTATAAAAAGGTATTATAGCTATCTTTTATAAATAGTATTTTATAGTTTTTACTCTTTTACTACTTTTTCTTTACCTTTTACTACTTATATTTAAAGTAATAAATTAACTAATAACTTTATTTACTATAAATAAAACACTTATAAAAAAAATATAATTTTCCTTACTTTTATATAGAAAAATAAGACTTATTTACTTAGCTATAGTAGTAGTTTATAAAGTAAGCTTTATTATAATTACTTAGATTACCTATTTTTATAATCTATTACTATAAGCTAATAGTTTTATTAACCTTTAAGTACTTTTTAAAGTCTTTAAGTACTTTTTTAAAGGTTAATATATAAATAAAAAGTATTAATTTATACTTAAAAATACTATTAATAACTATAATTAATTCACTTTATATTAATTATATTTAGTAAAAAAAGGCTATAGTAGATTTTCTTAAGTTTAATAATAAGGAGTTTAAGGCACTATAACTTAATTTTATTAAAGTTATTAATAATAATTCTACTAAAGGTAAGTTTATTTTATTTAATTTATTAAATTATTAATTACTTTTTATTTTAAAGTAATTCTTTATATAAATTATAAGCTTATAAAATAATAGGAATTTACTTAAAAGTATATTAAGATAGAAGGTAAGGGTATCTTTTTTAAGTATTATTAAGAAAGCTTAAGGCTAAACCTCTTATAAAATATTACTTCTTATATATATATTAATGAAGATATTAACCTTTAGGGTAATTAAGTTATATATTTTACTATTATATTCATCTTCTTTAGTATATTCTTTAATAAGGTCTCCTAAAATTCAATAGATTTACTTATTTATAAGATTATTAAAAGTAAGTATTTATAAATTCCTTTATAAGTTTTATCTCTTTTATTAGCTATTAAGATATTAACTTTATTAGTTTTTAATAGGTTTTAGCTATTCTTTAGGTTATTTAAAATAATATACTTAACTTTATAGCTTAAGAAGTTTTTAAAAGCTTTCTTTTAATAAAAGGAAGGCTAAAGAAACTTTTTTAAGTTATAAAGTATAAAAAGGGAGCTCTTATATATATTATATAACTATATAAGGTTTTTATATATTTTATAAGCTAATAGAAGAGTTTTATATACTTTATTTTTATAAAAAGGGATTTTATATACTTTATATAAAAAAAAATAGTAAATTAAGAAACCTTTAGTTAATTTCTTTATTAATAAGCTTTTTTAACTTAAAAAGGGACTTAATAACCTTAGCTTATATACTTTTACTAAGCTTAACTCTTTAGTTTTAAAGAATATTTCTTAAAGCTCTTTAAATTAAAGTATTAATTTTTTTAAAGTTAAGGAATTTTTAGTTTTTAAAATCCTTTTAAAAGTTATAGATTATTTATTTAAGGCTTTAGTTTTTATTATAGTATAGCTAAATATAGTATTTATTTATTTATTAAATTACCCTAAACGGCTAGTAGCAGCCGCTATCTAGTACCTTATCTTACTAATCTGTATAGAAAAAACCTTAGTATAGAGAGGAAAACCTATATACTATGCATTTATATATTTATTAGGGCCTATATAAGCCTTAAGGTAGTCTTAGCTATAGAAGTAAGGTGTGCTATCTATTAAGCTAAGTGTAGTAGTAATTACTAAAAGGTAAAATAGAAAGGTTTAAGTATAAATAAGATTTATATTTAATTAGTAGTAATTCTAAGGAACTAATAAAAGCTAATAAGGTCTTAAGTTAGTGTTAGTATAAGTTAAGCTATATTAATTAGTCTTTTAGGCTTACTTATTTTACTTATTCTTAATTAGTATAAGCTATTAAATAGTAAGGGATAAGTTAGGTTTAGTAATAATATAAAGGAATTTAAAGTTTTATTAAGGTTAATAAGGTATTAACTTAGCCTTTATTTAGGTTAAAGGGCTTAGTTTAAGTTAGTAAAGTAGCTAACTAATAGCTATAAGGTTTAATAGTAGGGTTATATAAGGGTAGGTAGCTAAGAAAATAAATAAAGGCTTTCTCCTTAAGTCTTTAGCCTTCTCTTTTTTCTCTTTCCTCTTTAATTATCCCCTTTATCTATAAGTTGCCTTTTAGTTAATACTATTTTAGTAAGACTACTATAGCTTTAGTTAATTTTTATTAACTCTTCCCCTTAGAAAATGCTTAGTAAAAAAAATAAAGATAACCCCTTTTTAAAGCTAATAAGTCCCTTTATTAGTCTTATATTAGTATAAAGCTATGTAATAGATTTGAGCTTTAGGCTTGGATTCTAAGCGCTCCCTCTATAGGCCCTTTATAGGCCTATAGGGCTTGCTTAGAGTCGCCCTTATACACTTATATTATATATAAAGTAAATATATAATAGAGGGGAGAAGGGCTTCCTCCTTCTCCCTTAAGGATATTAATAATACTATTATTACTAAAAAGTAGTAGCCTTTTAGGCTAAACTATAATAATTAATATCCTTTACTTTTTTAATAGATATAGGGATTATAATAAATCTAAATTAAAGTAATAATATAATACTTTTAGAGAGTATATAAGAACTCTAATACCTCTAAGAGAGGGTTATATAATAAGATATATAGCTAGAAAATATATACCTTTAAGTAGCTATAATAGGCGCGCTGCCTTATAATATTATATTAGCTTTATATAATATAACACTAAGTAGGCCTTAGTAAAAGTAGCTTAAACATAAGCTGCTCTTAATAGGAACCCTTTATAATAGTAATAAGGCTTTCTTTTAGGCTTAGTAAAGCTTAATAGTATATAAGCTTAAGGCTAATTCTAATTTTATTAGTAATAACTATAATAAATAGTTTCTAATCTATTAAAACTTAAGGCTAAAGATTTAGGCTTAGGTTGCCTCTTTCTTTAAGTTAGAATATACCTTTATATATACCTTAAGGCAATTCCTTACCTACCTTAATAGTATATTTATAAACCCTTATTAAGAGGAATATATAGTTTTAAAGCTAAATTAGCTTAAATAGTATACTAATAAACGCTTTATAAACTTTTATATCTATTTTAAATAAAAGCTAGTTTTAATAGGAGGTATTAATTAGGTAGATATAGTAAAGCTATTTAAACTTTATATAGCTCTTAATAAATAAATATAAGACTGCTATATAAGTTATAATATCCTTTATAATAACTACTATAAGGCTATTAAACGTTACTATAGTATTACACTTAATATTAACTTATACTGCTTTAAGGAATATATTAAGGTAAAGCGTTTTAGCTATATTAGCTATAATAAGAATAGTAATATAAAGATAATTAGTGTTAACTTAGCCTCTTTCTTAGTAGTAATAGGTAAGAAAGGGAAGTTAAGGAAGAAAATAGCTAAAAATAAGATTAGTTCCTTAATAAAGGCTAAGTAGGCTAAATAGGTAACACTAAAGATATACTAATAGTAGAGGCAAATAAGTTAATGCCTTTATTATAAAGTTATTAAGCACCTTATTTAGTAGTATTACCTCTTACTACTAAATTACCTAATAGATATAGTAGTAGTATAGGTTTATAAAGTCTTTAAGAAGGATATAATAAGTAAGTTTAGTAGCTTTAATTTAAAAAAAGATAGCTTTATTACTTAAGTCTTAGTAGTAAGGGTAATAGCAGTATTACTTATTACACTAACTACTATATAGACTAGTTATAATAAAAGTATAGTAAGATAGAATAAAATATAAAATTATTACCTTTTCTTATCTTACTCCTTTATAATAGTCTCTCTTTCCTTTAAACCTAAGTTAATAGTAGGTGTAATAGCTTTATAATTATAAGTAAAAAGGTTATATAATAGCTTAGTCTTACCTATATTTACCTATTATATATATATAGTATTACTATAGCTATAAAAACTTTTAACTTAGTCTAAGGGGCTATTATAATATAGCTATATATTATATATTTAGTTTGCTTTTAAGCAAATGTTAATAGTTAGGTCTTCCCTATAGCTGCCTATATAATCCTAGGGTTATTCTATAACTATATCTTAGGTATGCTATAGCTATTATATAATAAAATTAAACTATATATAGTATAATATTGCTTAGTAGTAAGTATACGCCTTAAATTAGAAATTAAGGCCTTTAATATATAAGAAGTGTAACACCTTACCTTAGCTATCTTAGGCTCTATTTATACTAGCTTAATGTATAAGATAGCAAAGATATAAATAGATATATCCCTTATAGTTACTAGCTTTTATAAGATAATATTTATTCTATTAGTATCTATAGGCTTATTAGTTTTAGACAAAGTAGCTATCTTAAAATAGCTTTTAATAGAGCTTTAGAACTTTATAAACCTCTTTAGTAAAGAAAATATTAGCACACTGCCCCCTTATTAGGGTTAGTTAAACTACTATATTTACTTATACTAAAACCCTAATAGGTTAGTGCTAAAGCTCCTTTAGGCACCTTTATATAATATATTATAGGACTAACTATTAGAGATTTAAAAATAAATTATAGAACTAATAAATAAGGGGTAGATTTAAGCCTTTTCCTTATTAACTATAGCCCTTATACTTTTAGTTTAAAAGGTAGAAGGTAGTTAGTAGTTTTATATAAACTATTATATATTAAATAAGGTTATAAACTAAGATTACTACCTACTACTACTTATTAAGGAGACTTTACGCTCCCTTATTAAGGCTTAGTAGTTTATAAAGCTAAATATTTACGCTACTTTCTATTAGATTTATATAGCTAAAGGGGATAAATATTTAACAGCCTTTTATATATACTTTAGCTTATTTAAATAGCTAATGTATTTATTTAGCTTAATAAGTGCGCTAATAATATTTTAGTGCTATATTAATAGTGCTTTAGGGGATATATTAAGGGACTATATAACTGCTTACCTTAATAATATCTTTATTTACTTTAGTAGCTTATATAAGGACTACACTTAGCAAACTTAGGAAATCCTCCTTTACTTTTAATAGGTAGGTTTACACCTTAATATTACTAAGTATACTTTTAGGGTAATAAAGGTTAAGTATTTAGGGTTTATTATTTAAGCTAAATATATAGTGTGCCCTAACCTTAAGAAGATTACTATAATTTATAATTAAAAGGCCTTAATTAAAGTTAAAGGCGTTTATAGCTTTTTAAGCTTTATAAACTTTTATTAAGAGTTTATTATAAACTTCTTAAACTTTATTAAACCTTTATTAGCCTTAATATAAAAAGGGGCACTATTTATATAGTCTTAAGCTTATAAGGATATATTTTAGTGTTTAAAGGTAGCTTTTATTTTGTATTTAATCTTAGCTTAATAAGACTTTAATTAAGATACTATAGTAGAGGCAGATTCCTTAAAGGAGGCTATTAAGGGTTGCCTCTCTTAATATAATAAGAAAGGTATACTTTACTTAGTTATATATTACTTTATATAATTAATAGTAGTAGAATAGAACTATACTATATATAATAAGGAACTCCTTAGCATAATCTCTTATTTAAAGGCTTAGTTAATAGAGCTTTAAAGTATAGCTTATTTCTTTATAATTTTTATAAACTATAAGAATTTAAAATACTTCTTTAGCTCTTAAGAGATATCTAAATAATAAGCTTAATAGGCTAAGATACTAATACTTTTTTACTTTTATCTTTATTACTACTTAGGTAGTTAGGTAAAGAGGCTAAATATATTATCTTATTAGGAATAGAATAAGTTTAAGGCAGCCTTAATAAGGTAGGCACTTATTAACTTAGTTTTTATAGTAATAGTTAAAACTTAAGGTTCCCTTAATAGTTCTTAAAAGGTCCCTTTAAGTATTTATTTAATGTTTTATAAAAACCTACTAAAGGGGCGTAATTTCTTTACTAAAATACACCTTTAGGACCTTTAGAATGCTAATATTTAAAAGGACCTTATATATTTAGTAAAGTTAAGGGTATTATAAGAGAGGGCTTATTAGTTCTTTCTAAAGGTATAAACTTACTAATAAGTAGTAGACTATAGGGTAGATATATATAAGGCGCTATTATTTTAGAGCTAACTTTAGGCTTTATAATATAAGCCTTTAACTATAGCACTAATCTACTATACTTATAAGTCTCCCTTACTAGGCTACTTAGGTAGGAATATAATATTCTAAGCTTTTTATAAGGACTTTTATTAAAAGGGGATGTTAGCTAATATTATAAGGTATATCTAGAATTGCTATTATTTTACTAAGTAAAAGAGCTGCTAATTATACTAAGGCTTACTACGCCTTATTCTAGCTTTAGACTGCTTTTAGTTATAGATCTTTATTAACTTTATAATAAACCTTTTAGCCTTTTTATTAAATGCCTTATAGTATCTTATAGTAATTACTAACTGCTTATTAAAATATATTTAGCTAAAGGCTATAATAACTATAGCGTTTAAGGTATATATATAGCAGTTCTTAAAGTGCTAATAGTGGTTTTATAGGTTCCCTTAGAGTATTATTTTTAACTATAGCTTAAATTAAGTAAGGGGGTTTTAATTTATACTATATTTTCTAACTAAAACTAGCTACTTATTATTTATATTACACTACCCTTAGACTAATAGTAGCACTAAATAGGTAAACTAAAAGATATAGTTAATTCTTTATACTATTATAGGATTTTTATAATATAATTAGCTTAGCTATCTTTCTACCTATTAGCTTATATTAAATAACTATATATTTATTATTATAGGGGTTAGTATAAACCTTGCCCTTTATAGATTTAATATAGATCTTATTTAGTATATTAAGGGCCTTATTAGGAGCCTTATATTACCTAAGGGGTAGGCAGTTTAGTTTCTTAAATATATTTATAAAGGTATATAACTAACTTAAGTAGTAATTAATTTTACTTAGTAATACTAATAAGAGTTAGTAAATTATACCTATTAGCTAGTAAAGAAATTTATAGTAAGGGATAAGGTATAGTTAAACCTTTGCTATATAAAGACTAACTATTTAAGCTAGAAACTAGACTAAGTTATAGTAAAGTATATAGTACTAAAGGTTCCTATACTATTAACTATCTATCTAAATATACTAAAGGGTATCTACCTTATTTTCTATATTAACTTAGTAGAATATACTATAAATAACCTACTCCTATTTTAAGTCCTTTAAAACCCTTATTTAAAACCTTAACTTTTTTAGCCTTTTAATAACTTAAAGCTAGTAAAATATAAGATAAAAGAAATTTTAGTTACTAAAAACGCTTAAGATTAAAGAGGTTAGTATAATATTTTAATAAAATAAATAAGCTATATATAGCTAATATAAAAGCCCTTAAAGAGTATAAAGAATACTAAGGCTTTAACTTAATTTAAGGCTAAGTAAGGTAATATATATTTATATAATAGTTTAGTTATATATTTATTAACTTTTATTTTATACTTTATAAAAGGCTTACTTAAACTTTAATAAATTACTTTAATATACTATAGATTATTTTCCTTCTTCTTTAATAAATACCTAACTATTTACTTTTATTACTATCTCCTTTCTTTTTATCTTTAGCTAGCTCTTTAATTTATATTAAGTAGTGCTAGCTATTAGTATTTTATTTCTATATTAAGGCTAGCTTAAGTATATAAAAGCTAAATAAAAGGTAATACTATAAATTAATAGGTATTTAAGGGCTAGCTAAGGTTTAGCTAAGTAAAGGTAGTAAATTAGTTAGTATTACTTTATAATAATAAAGTAAAAGAAAGATAAGTTAGTAAAAGGTAGTAAGTATAGGTAAAGTAATAGTAAAAGACTTAATTAAGGTAGTAGTAAATAATAAATAGGAGATAGCTAAGGTAGTAATAAATAATAAATAAGGAATATTTAAGGTAATAGTAAATAATAAATAAGGAATATTTAAAGTAATAGTAAGTAATAGGTAATAAGCTATAAAAAGGGGCTAAGGATAACTTAAGGTGCTATTAGCTTAATTAAAAGGATACTTATAATTAAGGTAATAGTAAATGCTAGCTTATAAAGGCATTAATATAGGTAGAATAGCTAAAGATAGTATAAATATAGTAAATATAGCTTAGTAATATAAAAAAGAGAAGAATAAAGGTATAGTAAATAAGGGTTAAGGTAAGGTAAGAAAGAGTTAAAGCTAGGATAGAAAAACTTAAGATATATTAGCTATAGTATATTTAAATAAACTATTAAATAAAGAGGTAATAGAGCTATTATAAGCTAAAGTTTAGTGCTTAATAAGTAGTTAAGCTTAATAAGTAAGTAAAGGTAAGTAATAAGATAAAGTAAAGGTAAGTTAGTTAATAGGAGAGGCTATTATAAGATAGAAAGTAGCTATAATAAATATAGCTAAAAATAAAACTAAGGATAAAATAATAGTAAGGCTATTATTATAGCTATTACTACTACTTTTATTATTAATAATAATAAAGGTAGTAATAGTAATAGTAAGGTAGATAGATATATTAATTAAGTAGGGAGTAAAGTAAGTTATATTACTTTTAGCTTATTTAATAAAGAGGGTAGTATTAAAAGTATTAATAAAAGATAGCTTAAAGGGAGAGTGCTTAAAAATTAAAAGTAAGTAGTAATAAAAGCTAAATAATTTATTTAATATAGCTTAAAAATTTAATAATAGTTAAGGGGTAGGCTCTTAAAAGAGTATAAATTAAGTAATAGCTAAGTATATAGTATAGTAAAAGGGGGCGGAAATAGGTGTAATAAGGGAATTATTTTAGGTATAAATAGTAAGTAAGATAACTAATACTATATAAATAAAGATAAGATTTTCTAATATTATAGCTATATTTTAAACTAAAGCTATATATTAAGAGAGAGTAGTGTATATAAAAGTAAGTTTAGTATTAGTATAATATAAGATAGTATTTAAGATAGTAGAGAATAAAGTAGTAATAGTAGAGGTAAAGGTAGGGAATAAGGTAGTAATAGTAGCTAAAGGGGTAATAAATAATATTTATAAGGTTTTTAATAAAGGGGCAAAGAGAGCGCTAATTAAGGGCTAAGAGAAGGCAGATTAGTTATTAGTAGTACCCTTAACTAAGCTATAAATAGCCTTATATAGCGCCTAAAAGTGTTTCCTTAAAGTTAAGAACTAAGTAGTTAACTTTATATAAGTAGCTAGCTACTTAGAAGCTACCTTTTAAGCTAGTATATTAATAGCCTTACTTTAGTCTATAGCTTTAGCTATATTATAGGTAGTATAGTAAAGAGTAGGGTTAGTAGTAAGAATATAGTATCCTTATATATACTTTTTATACTTTTAATAGTACTTTAAATAGGCTTTATTAGGGTTAAGCTTATAATTAAGGTAGCTATTTTTTAAGGTATAAATAAGATAACTTAGGCACTATATCTAAATAATATACTAAGGATTATATACTTTATTATTAAAATTACCTACTACTATAAAATATCCTATAGTTTAAGAGTTATTACTAAGTAGGTAATATTCTTTAGGTATATTAATAGTAGTAGATATAGTATAGGTATCTATTAGTTAGTAAATAAGGTTTAAGGAGGGTCTTTTAAGCTTACTTTATAAAGGCTTTATAGAAGTAAAAGAAGAGTAAGCTAGTAATATAGAAAGAGTAAGGGATATAGTAAGAGATTATAAAAATAATATAATAATTATAAATAAAAGGCTAAGAGGTAAAGAATAAAGTATAAAAAAGGTCTCTTTAAATATATATAGAGAGATATTTTTATAGGAAGAATAAGGGCTAAGTAATAGTTTAAGGGGATATATTAAGGGGTATAGGGTAGGATATAGGAGATTTTATATCCTACTATAAGCTTAGAGTAATTATATATATCCCTTAGATTACTTATAGTTAGCTTACTTAGATTTCCCTTTTAGAATAGTTTATTATTTTATTTATTTATATATTTAGTTTTAGATAAAATAGTGATTTTCTTATTAGAATAGATTAGCTATAAATAGTATTAAGCTAGCTGCTAAAGTAGGCCTTTAATACTAATAAAGTAAGGGCTTAAGAGAATCCTTAAGGATAGGTAGTAGGATATATATTATATAGGTTATTATTCTCTTACTACTAAACTATAGTAAGTCCTTACCTCTTATATAAAGCAGCTAAATAAGGAGTAAGAAGGGGGCTATATAATAGATTTAAGCTTTAGGCTTAGATTTTAAGCACTCCCTCTATAGGCCCTTTATAGGCTTATAAGGCTTGCTTAGAGTCGCTTTTATATACCTATATTATATATAAAGTAAATATATAGTAGAGGGGAGAAGGGCTTCCTCCTTCTCCCCTAAGGATATTAATAATACTATTATTGCTAAAAAGCAGTAGCCTTCTAGGCTAAACCATAATAAGCTAATATTATTTAAGGGTACTGCTTATACTTAGCTTTATAAACCTTATTTTATATAGTTTAAAGAGATTATAAAACATTATTTTAATTAAAAAAATAAGTAGATTTAAGTTAGGTTTAATATAGTACTATAGCTAATTTAATTATAAACCTTACTAAACTCTACTATAAATATATTAAGTAAAGTAAAAATTATTTTTTTATAAATTATTTTCCTTTAAAGCTAACTTAAGGCTTAATTATATTTATAGCTAAAAAGGTTATTTTTATATAAAGTAAAGGTTAAGAAAGTACTTATAACTTAAGAGAAGTAAATAAAAGAGAATAAGGTAACTAAAGGTATTATCTCTACTTTTATAAGTCTAACTTAGCCTCTCCTTAATCTTAAGGTATTAATATATATATAAAAGAGATATAATAGCTTATAAAAAGTAATATAAAATCTAATTAAGTAAAAGGAAATAAAGGAGGGTTAGGCTAGTAATAAAGGTAGTTTAACTATATACTTTAAGAAAGAGTGCTTAAGGTTCTTAAAGTAAATTATAGTAGCCCTAAAAGTAGCTAATAAAGCCTACCCCTTTAAATAACTATAAAAGACCTAAGGGGGGTAAAATTAGCTAAAAGCTAATATAAGTTTATTTTAAGTACTCTCTTTATTCTTATTTTTTCTTCCTTTTATAAATAGTAGTATAATAAATAATAGTAGCTATAAATAATAATAGTAACTATAATTTATAATTATAGCTAAGTCCCTTTATATACCTTACTATAGGCTTAAGATACTAGCCCTTTATATTTATAAGGCATTTAATAATAGTATAGTAATAGAGCTACTTTAGCTTAGTTAAGGTATATTTTAGCTAAGGGTTAGCTTAGTTCTATATTAATCTTATTTAGTTCTTACTACTTTATTTACCTTATGCTTTTATTTCTCTTTAAGGTAAGTAGCTAGTGTAAAATAAAGAATATAACTAATCTTTAGTATTTACTTACTAAGAAAGCTTATAAATTAAGATATATTAAAAGTAACTTAAATATTTTTATAATTCTAAAAGGGTAGCGCCTTAGGCCTAAATAATTATAAATAGTTATATTCTAAATATTCTAAGATAATATAGTAGTAGTCCTTAAAGTTAAGCTAATAGTAGTAAATAAGTAAGTTTATACTAAGGATATATTAATTATAAAGGAAGGATTTAAGCTTAATCTTTTTTATATATATTTATATAAGAATAAATAACTTATACTTATTAAGGGGCTTATATAAATATATAAGCTTTTATATAGTTTTAAAGTTAAGGTCTTACTTAGCTACTATAAAGGTATAGTAGAGCTAATATACTTATACTATAGCTCTTTTTTAATATTATTTATTTACCTATTTCTATTTTAGCTCCTTAGTAAGGTTAAGTTTATTAAGATATAAAGAGAGATAGTATTAAAAGGGTATAAAAGGGGTTAGTTTAAGGCCTTAATAAGCGCACTAATAATATCTCTATTAAAGCTAAGTTATAATTACTATATAAGCGCCTTAGATTTTCTTTACTATACTATTTACTTTAATTTACTTATAAAAGTATTATACTT
>SRPV01000376.1:0-21438 GCA_018360135.1 Claviceps sorghi | reverse complement strand
TCTAATTAGATAATTTATTATATTTACTTTATAATAATAGTAAGCGTTTTTAATTTAAAAGCTTATATAATAGTAAGGTATATAAGAAAAAAGGGAATATAATAAAGATTTTATTTTAATATTTTAATATTTTAAATAGACGCAAAAATATACTATAAAGTGTAAAGAAAAGCTATAAAAAACACTCTCTACTTATACTTTTCCCTTTAATTAAATAGTTAGGCCTACTCTTACTTAATTATAACTATATTCTATACTATAGCTATATTAGCCTCCTAACTAATTTGCCCTAATATAACACCTCTCTAAATATACTATAAATTTTTATAATTTATAGCAGATTAATATATAAAAAAAAGGTAAATAAATAGGATAAAAAAGAAAGTAAATACCTTATAAACCTAATTAAATAATTTCTACTTCCTTATATCTTTTATTTTATTCCTCTGCTTTATACACTCTATTTATAAAAGAACCTATATTAGCTTTTACCTTATTTCCTTCTTAATATATTTCTAAATCCTATTTTAAACTATTATCCTTACTATATTTATAGAAATAATAGAAATATATAATTTACTTATTAAGGCTAGTATAAGAATAGATCTTTACTTAATACCTTTCTTTTTTATAGTTAATAAAAGTGTAATAGTAATTATATAACTTATATCTTTAAGCATAACCTTTTTAATAGTAGTAATTAAAGATATATATAAAGTATCTTATACTTCTCTCTTAAGTCCTAAGAAAAAGTTTAGTTAAGGCTAATCCTCTTAATTAAATATTTATAATTAATCCTATAGTAATTATTACTTATTTATAGTAGGCTTATCTCTTTAATTATTATTTATTAATTACTATAATAATATAGAAGCAGTGATTTTCTTAATATTAGAGTCTTTTTTAGCTTCCCTTAAAAATTATAGCAATATAAAGGTAGTTTTTAACCTATCTTTTACCTAATTAATCCTAGCTACCTCTATAATAGTAGTATCTATAATAGCTTAAGCCTTTTTTACCTTTTCCTACTTATTATATTTATCTTATTAGCTTTTTTAAATAAAGGTATATATAATATTTAAAGTCCTAATATTTTTAGGTATAAAGGCTTTAAAAGTTCTCTAAATATTTATTAAAGTATTCCCTACTTTTAGCAGTTTATTTAATTTAATTTATATTAAATAATAGCCCTAAGGATATAAGTTATAGTTCTACTTAATTAATGCTTTTATCTTTATATACCCCCCTTTAATAGTAAGGGAGTTAATAAGAGAGACTAAACCTTTAGTAGCTTTTAGAATTAAAGCTAGGTTTAAAACATTATACTTAAGTTTCTTCCCTTACCTAAAGCTTAGTTAATTAAATAGTATAGCATATTTAAGTTTATTTATTATAATATTAATAAGTATATAAAGTAATCTCTACTAAGTAGTATAGTATAATAGCTTTTTATTAAAAATCTAATTACTAAAAAGCTACTATTATAAGGGAAGCTTAAATTTACTAAACTCCTTTATTATAAAGCTCTCTTTAGAAAGGTTTTTAACTATTAGGTTTATTATAAAATAGAATTATATAATTTATTCTATAGTTTAACTAATTAAGCCCTAAAGTGTATAAATTATAAAGTATAGATAAGTATAGCTATACTTATAACTGCTATTTTAAGCTAATCTTAGTACTATAATAGCCTAAAAATAATATAAGTAGTTAAGGATATAAAGGATTTAAGTCTATCTTTATATAAAAAGCTAGAACCTATATTATTAATTACTTTAAACGCTATTAAAGAAGTATAGAGTTCCCTACTTCCTATTCTATATAAAAGCAGTCTAATATCCTATAAAGTATATAAACCTAGTAGTAAATCGCTTATTATACTAAATATTATAGAGTTTCTATAAATTTTAATATATACTATACTAAATATTAATAAGTTTATTTTTAAAAGAGAGTGTTTAAATAGTAGATTTATAATTAGTAAAGTAGTCTTTTAAGTTAATTAGTTATTCCTTAATACTAATTTCCTTTAGGAAAAATGCTATAATATACTTAATCCTATATTATATATATTTAGTTATTACTATTAATAAAAACTAATTAAGCTATTTAAAGCTTTCTTTAGCTCTAAAACTAGCAGCTTAAAGAAAACTATAAATATTATATAGATAGTTTAACTATTTAATCTTATCCTAACCTTTATCTATAAGTAGAACTAAAGTATATTCTTCCTTAATATACTTATCTATCTTTATCCCTAGTACCTATTATAGCTATTTATTTTAAGGGATAAAAAGAGAAGGCTAATACTAAAATAGATCTCCTAGCTCTTTATTTATATAGTTTACCTTAACTATTATATAAAATTAGCTATTATAGCCTTTTAATTTACTTTTTACTATAATAAAAAAGAGAATATATTTATTATAAAAGAACTAAAAGAAAGTTAAAATTTAAGGTTTATAACTTTACTAAGCTAAACTAAGAATAAGAGGAGAAAAGGCTTTTCTTAATATTATAGTAATATAATTAAATACTTTAATAAAAAACTAAATAAAAAGAATAAAAATATAAATTCTAAGGGATAAGGATATCTTTATAATAAGAGAACTTACTATATAGTAATAAAGTAAGAGAGCCTTATAAAAAGAATAATTAGAAAGATATAAAAGAACTTATAATATATTAGTAAAAGGGTAGGGAAGTTAAATTAAGTAGTTATAAAAGAAAAGGGAAAAAAATAAAAGCATTATAAAGAAGGGAAAAGTAGGAATTTTCTAGCTAAAGTAAAGAGGTCTATAGGTTAGAGCCCTATAAGTAATTTAGCAGCTAAAGACGCGTTAAGTTATATAATTCTAGTTAAAGTTAGTAAATTTATAGGTTAATAGCTATTGCTAGCCTATATTAATTAGAAAGCGGCAGATATAGACTATCTAATAGGGGGGGTATTGTATAAGTAATTCACTTAGCTGCTAAAATAAGGAAGCCTCCTAGCCGTTTCCTATAACGCATTTTTTCTTCTTTTTTTTACAACTCCTCTTTCTTTAGCTTCTGCTATAATAATAATATAAAGCCTTCTTTTATCCCCTTTTTTGTTATAGATTATCTTAATAATCCTTATAAAAAGCTCCTAAATATTACTAATCTTATTATAAATAAGATTCCTAAAGAGAAGCTTATTACTATATACACCCTAAATTAGTAAGTATATACTTCCTTTTAAAAGGTATTAGTTAATATAAAAATAGTAAGTAAATATTTAATTAAATAATAAGGAAGTATATCTAACTATTTTTTCTTATTAGTTCTATTTCCTTTACTAAACAGTCTTTATTAGTAGCATTAACTTAGGTAAAGGCAGCATTTTAATCTATACTAAAATTATTATAAGAAAAGGGATCCTACTAAATGCTCCTAAAGGGATAATAGATTATTTTATATTCCTAAACCTTTATAATTAGGTGTTTAGAAAGATTATCTAAGGGGTTTTAGGTATAAAAGAGATTTTAAAGTGCTATTTAACTTTAATATATATTCCTATAGAATTCGTATATTTATAGGGTTAGTTCTTTACCTCTCTTATAAAATAGAATAAAAGAAAACTTACCTTTTTAGTCTTATTATATAGGACTAATAATAATATAGCCTATATCTCTTATATAAAGATATATTTAAAGATAGTAATTATATTTAGTAAGTATATATACTTCCTTTTTTATAGGTATATATTAGTATATAAAGTTTATAGTAGTGTTTATAGTAACTATATTTAAAAAGGTTCTGCTTTTTATAAATAAGGGATTAAGGGAGAATATTATTAATAAGTAAAAGATTAATATAGTCTTTAAGCCTTTCTTAGTAAAAAGGGTTTTACTAAAAATATAAAAAAGCTACTAAGTAAGGAAAGCTAGGATATTAGAATATTAAACCTAAAGATTATGCCTTATCTAGTATTTAATATCCTACCTCTTTATTTAATCTAAAAGGAAATAAAGAAGTAGATAAAAAAATAAAATAAACTATTTAATTAAAGTAAAAGTAAAAAGGAGAAAGTATAATAATACTATTAAGCCTACCTTCTTCCTAAAAATAAGGCAAACTATAAGATTTAATAAGTTTTAATGCCTAATAGTATTAATAAAATAAAAACGTAAGATATTAATATATAAAAGTTAAATAACTAAGAAAGAGAGCTAAAGAAAGAAAAGGGAATAAAAGTATTATTAGTAATTAAATAAAATAGCATAAGCTATAAATTTAGCTTATCACTCTTTTAATATTTTAAGTAATTAAACTTTAACTTAGTAAAGGGGGTAGTAGTGTAGTAGAATAGTTGCCTCCCTATTTAAATCCTCCCTAACTAAATCTTTCTTATTTCCTAAGATACCCCTTAGAATTAAAGGTTTATTAGTAGTAATTATTTAATTAAATATATTATAATTAGAAATAAATAGTAAAAAAGAATAAAGTTAGTTATCTAAATTAGTTGCTAGCGTATAACAGCCTAAAGAAGTGTATAGTAATTAATAAAGCTAGTTATTAGTAGATAAGGTCTACTACCCTTCTTTATTAGAAGTAAACCTCTTAAGATAGTTACTATTAATTATTTTATTTAAAACAATACTATTTAAGGTCTATAGCTAATAAGCTTTTATAATAAGCACTTAGCTATAGATTTAAAACAGTCTACTTTAGTATATTGCTAACTTCCTTACTATAAATATATCTATAACGCAATGCATATTATAAATAAGAATAAGATCTCTTAAATTTAATTAATTAAACTTTTTATAAAGGGATACTACTTAATTTTTATTTATTTAGGCTATTAGTCTTTATTTATAGTATAGTACCTTCTTTTTAGTAGTAATAATATCTTTAGCTTTATGTTTAAGAAGCTAAACCTAAGCTTTAAAGAGATCCTAACTTATTATAATAGTGTTTTAATTAATTAACTACTAAGTTAGGAATTTTACCTTTAAAGGTAAAATAGGTTCCTAACTATAAATTAAATAAAAGGCAAACTATTTATAAAAAGCCCTTACTATAATATAGTTAGTAAGCAAGGCTTTATTAAGATATTATAGCTAATACCTATTAAAACTACTTAACTTAGTAAGTGCTAAAGCTAAGGTTTAATAACTAGCTTTAATAAGGGCGTTACCTTTAGGGTTATATCCTAAAGTCTAAATACTATAAATACTAAGATTAAATAGTATACTTTATAGATCCCTATACATTTTAGGTCTACTATTATATATAATATATTAAAATATACTAAATCTGCTAATAAGCTTACTAAGGAAATAATATATAGTAGTAATATTAGTAGCTTAAATAGAAACTACTTTAACCTATTTAATAAGGTTATATTAAGCCTTTAATAAATATTTATACCCTTAATTAAATAGTAGATATTAAGTATTAATATAAATTTTGCTTATTAGATTCTTAGGTATAATTAGGATTAATAGCTTTTATAGGTGCTAAGAGGCAAACTTCTAGTATACTTTATAATAGAATATTATATCTTTTACTATATCCTATATACCTTGCTACTAATACTACTAATATAGAGCTTAAAAGACAATTTCTATACCTTTATAGCCTATATTTTTATATATATCCCTTATAATAGTAGTGTATTACTTTAAGTTATTAATAATAATAGTAGGGCCTTTTATAATCTCTATAAGTCTCTTAAAGAGATACCTATTATTAATAAAGAACTTTTAAGCAGTAGTTCTAAGTGCCTTAAATTGCTTTACTAATAAATTAAATAGTTTATATAGTATTTAAAGATATTAAATAAGTTTTTAAAACTTAATAGTGTATTTAGGAGACTAAGGTTCCTTAAACTAATTAATATTTAAGTATAAGTTAATAAACTCTTTAATATTACCTTTAACTATTTAATCTATTTAATTAAAAAGCCTAAACTCTTTTCTTAAAAGGCTATCTATAGTACTATTTTATTAGCTAGGAATATAGTAAATTATAAAGTTAAAAAGCTAAATATAGCTTTTCTATTATATAATAAGTGCACTAAGTATATTATTAATAGCTCTAACTAACTAATACTTTAAGACTATAGAGTTAGTCTTTAAAATAAATAGTATACTATAAAGATAAATATATAGTCTTTAAAGAGTATATATAAAAGCCTTATATTCTTGCTTTATAGCGTTATAGATTGCCTTTATAGCAGATTATACGCCACTCTTAAACTAAACTAAATATTATAGTTTATTATACTCTTATAGTAAGGTAGCCCTTTAACCTATACTATTAGTATTAACTATAAGAATAATTTCCCTATAACCTTTACTTAAATTAATTAATTAGAGGCTAAGGGCTATTATAATTATATTAATAACCTTCTTTATAGTGTCTTAATATTCTAGCCCCTAACACTAAGGTATATTTTTCTATAATAACCTTATTAAAGGGAGAGTAATTAAAGTATAATAAAGGACTTAAATATAGTAAAAATAAGTAAGTCTAAGGAAGGAATATATATCCTTTTTATCCTTATATATAGTTTACTTCTTAAGCTTAAGGACCTTTACCTTAGCTAGCTTTCTTCTATATATACTATAGTAAAAGCCTATAATAACTACTAATAGCTAGTAAAATTTACTCTTTATTATAAAGGTAGTATAACTAATTAACTTAAGGTTTATAAGCACTTTATTAACATTAATTAAATATTTTAGAATATATTAATATACTCTAAGTAAAGCTTTAGTATTATTATAAGTTATAGCAGAACCTTTAATAGCAATATTATCTAAAAAAGGGGCGCAAATTTAGGGCATTAAATTAAACAGAATGCGCTCTATAATACGGATAAACTAAGCAACTAAGTTTATAGCCCCTTAAGGCAGCTAGTATAACCTTAAAAGCCCTATTAAAGTTATAATTATTATAAGGTCTTAGCTCTTCTTATTAAGCTTAACCTAATTATATTTAGAAAGAAGATTAATAATAAAGAGTATCTTATATATACTAAATTCCTTACTAAAGCTCTTAGCACCCTATAGAATATTAGTATCCTATATTATTATACTATTGTATTTTATAGCTAATAAAATTAGCTATATTCCCCTATCTTTCTTTATTATAAGGAAATATAAATTCTTATATAACCTATAGCTCTCTTCTACTAATCTATACTTTAATTTTGTCTTTAATAAGTTTATTAGCCTCTTTTATAACCCTAAAGGAATAGGGATAAACCTAACTTACTAAGCTTTATACTTAATAACCTTAATAACCTATAGAGGGGTAATAAAGGGATTAACTTTACTAATCTTAAAAATATTCTATATAAAAGCTACCTTCTAGTTACTAAGGATTTCCTTAAAAATATTTATTTTCTAAGGTATAAGATATTCTTTAACTTTTCTAATTATTTAATCTAATCTTTCTTTAGTTATTTAAAACCCCTATAGGTATTTAAAGAACCTACTAATAATAAATTCTTTATACTTTCTATATTTATTAAAGCACTACTTAACTTTATCCTACTTTTTTATTTTCTACTTAGGGTTTTTATTAGGAATAAAGCTATTAAAGGGGATGTTATTAAGTAGATATACTTTATTAGCTACTCTCTTATATATTATATTTACTATAAAATTAAATGTTTAGATTAGTTATATTAATTAAAATTCCTTAGTAGCCTCCTTTAGTTACTATATTTATTTAGATAGAGCCTCTTTAAAGATAAGCCCTATAATCTTCCTTTCTTTATTAAGTATAAGTAGGTATAGCACCTTATTAAGTTTTAATTTAGTTTATATTTTATTTTAGATTATCTAATCTATATTTTATATATATATTTTGTTTTAAATTAATTAATCCTTATTTTAAGTTGCTATTTTATGCTATTCCCCTTTTAAAATTAATATATTTACTATTAAAGCTTTAATATTATTATTATTATTATATATTTCTTATATAATAAAACTAGCAGTATAAAAGACTATAATAGTGTTACTAAAATAGCACCTTACTTATATTTCTCTAATCCTTTAGCTATAATTAAATATTACCTAAGCTTACTAAATAAAGGGTATACCTAAGATAATAAGGATAGAGATAGTATTTAGTATAATATAGAAGTAGATAAGAGTTTAAATATTACTAAGATAGAGCTTAGTCCTAACCTCCTTATTTAGCTTTACTAAATAGTCTAAGTATAATATACTATTAGCTTTAATCTTTATTAATTAAACTAATAGACTAGCTCTTCTTATAAAGTCTTTATTAATTAAATTCCTTTATAATCTAAAGTTAACTAGTGCTAAAAAAAGTAGTCCTTTTAGGTCTTTAAGGCAAATTTATAAGTAAGGTAGCTCTTATAAGTGCCCTATCTATAAATTTAAATAAAGGATATCTTACTTCCTTAAAATAGTAACTAAAAGCATCTATAGCTATTTAATCTTTATAAAGAGTACCTTTATTACTTACTAATTAGATAATTCTATTATTAAGCTAAGTGTATTACTTACAACCCCTAATAATTATATCTATTCCTATAAAAGAGTTTATAAAGCTATACTAATATTAATAAAGGATTTACTAATAAGCTTAATTATAAAGGCTTTAGTAGCTTTATTACGTTTAACTTAAGTAGCTATTACCTAAATAATATTTAAGAGCGCTATTAGATTAAATAGTTAGTCTTTATTAAACTTATAAAACTTACTTAGTAGAATTAGTTTTATAGCCTTAGAGTAGCTATTATAAAAGAGAACCTCCTTAATACCTTTTGCTTTAACTTAACATTCCTTACTAACTAATTTAATAAGGGGCGGAAGGAGCCTAAAGAGATTATATAAGCTAAGGCTTATTTTCTTAAGAAAAACCTTTTTATAAAGCTACTTAATAAGTCTTTTATAATATTTATTTAAGTCTTAGCTACTAACCTTTAGTTTAATAGGCTAAGAGTAGGTTTTTATAATAGGTTTATCTATAATATCCTTAACCTAAGCTCTCTTAGTTATATTAGTATTAATAAAAGGTATAATATAAACATTTATCTAATTAAGCTTAAACTAATTAACCTTATAAAGTATAATTACTTTAGTCTTTAGTTATAAATCCCTTTATAAGATCTTAGTTAGCTATAGCCTTTAATATTTAGGCTAATATATAGATAAGTTTAACCTTTAGCTTATACTATTAATAATTTCCTTTTCCTTTAGTATTATTACTTAATTCTTTTTAGTAACTTAGTTAAAGGCTTATACTTAAGGGATTAAATAGCTAATAATATAATTAGTAAAGTATTTAATCTAAGAAACTACTAACTATTAAATATAGCTTTTAGTGTTTAAGAAGAGATTATATAGTATTAATAGCACTTAGTACTTTTATAGATTATTACTAATAGCTAAGACTTATACTTAGGAGTTATATTAAATAAAGCTAATCTTCTAATTATAAGCTAAGTACTTATACCTATTAGAAAAGTAGCCCTTATTATTATAGTAAAAGCATTTATTATTTAGATAACACTTAGCTTTATATATATTTATATAGATATTAATATACTTCTTTTACTCCTTAATATAAATAGAGTTTTATATTATTACTATAGGTAGATTATAGCATTTATTAATTCTTCTAAGGAGATTAGGTATAAGGGCACTCCCTTAAAGCATTATAATATATAGCTTTTTAAGCTGCTTTATAAGTGTATTTATCTAACTTTTATAATTATTAAAACTAGTTATAGAGCTTTATACTTTAAGTTAATTAGTAAAAGCCTATTTACTTAAGCATTTATATAATTAGTTAGGTAAGAGCTAATAGCTACTTTTAGAATTAATAAGTTAGCTATTAGTCTTTTTAGTAGTTATTTAGTAAGGATTATAGCTTTCTAATAGAAAATAGGTCTTAATATATTTATTTAAAAGGCCTTAGAGATTTTTATATTTAGATATAATAAAAGCCTCTTTAATTATATTATACCTATTAAGGAAGCTAATAATTACTTAGTTAGGCATAGCCTTATATATATATTTAGACTATTTAGTAATAAATTTCTACTCTTTAAAATAAGCTTTAGATATAAGAGCTTAATACTACTAAAGCTAAAGATATATATTAAAGAAGCTTTAAAAGCACTAAGTATTAAGTTGTTTTAACTAATTAATAGCTTCCTTAGTCTATTCCTAAGGAGTAGCTATAAACTAGTATAGTAATATCTCCTTAGCTTCTTTTTATATATAAGTAGTAATAAAAGGCTTAATAATCTTTCTAAGCTTAAGGGTAATTTATTTTTTAAACTTATAGTATTAATTAGTATTAAGGATACTAAGGACTTTTATTTTATCTTTAAAGTCCTTAATAAACTTAGTAATATCTTCTTTAGTAAATTTATTAATATTAAAGCTATTTTAAAGGGAAATAATAGCTTATTAGCATTTAATAGTCTTACTAAAGAGCTTAATAAAGTTATCTAGCTTAATTCCTTTAAAGGCATTATTTATTATATTAGCACTAAGGGCTAGGACTTCCTTAGAAATACTAAGGTATTTAGCGTAAAAGCTTACTTTTAAAAAAATAAAGGAAGGCTTAAGAATATTAACTTAGTTAAATATAAGAGAGTATAAAGGGGGATTGTCTTAATTAAATAAAAGAGCTAAAAAAGATAATAGTATAGGATTAGTTATAAGAGCTTTAAGTAACTTTATAATGCTATTAGTATTAAACTTAATAATACTATATAAAAAGATAAAAAGGGCAAGGAGATAGCTCTTAGAAATAAAGGAAGCAAGATAAATAACTAAGGATATAAGCGTAAATTAAGTTATTTACTAGCTAATTAGTTATTTAGAGGCATTAACTACACTAGTCTTTAAGTTAAGAATAGTCTTTATAGGTTCTAAGCTAACTAAAATCCTTTATAAAGTATAAAGGCTATAAGTAAGCCTATTTAATAATTATAAGTTGTAATTATTTTATTAAGCTATATTATCTTTAGCTTTTAACTATTAATTCTAATCTATCCTTAGCTTCTAAATAAAATTAAATAATTTTAACTAAGAAAATTATTATCTGCCTACTAATATATTATAGTTCTAATAGTCTAGCTAGCTATAGTTTAGCCCTTTAGTATAATAGGGTCTTATTATAATAAATTTAGTTTAGCAGCAGCTAAAAAGTGCTTTTTTTTAACTTAGCTTATACTAAGGCAATTAGAATGCCTACTTAGGTAAAACTACTATTTATATTAACCCTAGAACCTATATAACCCTTTAATACACTTAACTCTATAATCTATAAAGGCTACTACACTATTAGTAATAAACCTTAAAATCTATAAAGTTAAGTGTATAAAGGGTATAGAAAATAATCTTAAAAGTAGAATTATTATATAATTAAATAGTTTATTTAGCTAAAAATAATAACTAAAACTCTTATCTTTTTATATAGCCCTCTTTTACCTTTAATTATAATAAGAAGCCTCCCTTAGAAATACTATAGCTCTTATACCTCCTCTATAACAATAACTAATATAGTAATAAGCTTAATTTTAGTCTTAAATTATAGGTCTCTTTCTAATTAAATAATTTATTATATTTACTTTATAATAATAGTAAGCGTTTTTAATTTAAAAGCTTATATAATAGTAAGGCATATAAGAAAAAGGGGAATATAATAAAGATCTTATTTTAATATTTTAATATTTTAGATAGGCGTAAAAATATACTATAAGGTGTAAAGAAAAGCTATAGAAAACACTCTCTACTTATACTTTTCCCCTTAATTAGATAGTTAGGCCTACCCTTGCTTAGTTGCGACCGCATCCCGCGCTACGGCCACATTAGCCCCCCGACCAATTTGCCCCAACACATTAGTAAGTATAATTTACTAACTTTTATTAGTATTACTAAGTAAAATTAATTACTACCTAAGTTAATTATATACCTTTATAAATATATTTAAGGAACTAAACTACCTACCCTTTAAGTAATATAAGGCTTTTAATAAGGCCCTTAATATACTAAATAAGATTTATATTAAATTTATAAAGGGTAAGGTTTATATTAACTTTTATAATAATAAATATATAGTTATTTAATATAAGTTAATAGGTAGGAAAATAGCTAAGCTAATTATATTATAAGAATTTTATAATAGTATAAAGAATTAACTATATCTTTTAGTTTACCTATTTAATACTACTATTAGTTTAAGGGTAGTATAATATAAATAATAAATAGCTAGTTTTAGTAAGAGAATATAGTATAAACTAAAACCCCTTTACTTAGTTTAAGCTATAGTTAAAAATAATACTTTAAAGGAACCTATAAAACTACTACTAATACTTTAAGAACTATTATATATATACTTTAAATGCTATAGTTATTATAGCCTTTAGCTAAATATATTTTAATAGATAGTTAGTAATTACTATAAGGTACTATAAGATATTTAGTAAAGAGGCTAAGAGATTTATTATAAAGTTAATAAAGATTTATAACTAAAAGCAGTTTAAAGCTAAAATAAGGTATAGTAAGCCTTAGTATAATTAGTAGCTCTTTTACTTAGTAAAATAGTAGCAATTCTATATATACCTTATAATATTAGCTAATATCCCCTCTTAGTAGAAGTTTTTATAAAGAGCTTAGAATATTATATTTTTACTTAGGTAGCTTAATAAGAGAGACTTATAAGTGTAGTAAATTAGTATTATAATTAAAGGCTTATATTATAAGGCTTAAAGTTAGCCTTAAAATAATAGCACTTTATATATATTTACCTTATAGTTTACTACTTATTAATAAGTTTATACTTTTAAAGGGAATTAATAAGCTCTCTCTTATAATACCCTTAACTTTACTAAATATATAAGGTTCTCTTAAATACTAATATCCTAAAAGTCCTAAAGGTACGCCTTAGTAAAGAAATTATATCCTTTTAGTAGGTCTTTATAAAATATTAAGTAAATACTTAAGGGGACCTCTTAGAAACTATTAAGGGAACCTTAAGTTTTAATTATTACTATAAAAACTAAATTAATAAATACCTACCTTATTAAGGCTACCTTAAACTTATTTTATTTTTAATAAAATAATATATTTAGCCTTTTTACTTAACTACTTAAGTAATAATAAAGGTAGAAGTAAAAAAGTATTAGTATTTTAGCTTATTAAGCCTATTATTTAAATATCTCTTAAGGGCTAAAGAAGTATTCTAAATTCTTATAGTTTATAAGAATTATAAAAGAATAGGCTATACTTTAAAGCTTTACTAACTAAGCCTTTAAATAAAAGATTATACTAAGAAGTTCCTTATTATATATAGTATAGTTTTATTCTACTACTATTAGTTATATAAAGTAGTATATAACTAAGTAAAGCACACCTTTCTTATTATATTAAAAGAGGCAACTCTTAATAGCCTTTTCTAAGGAATTTACCTTTACTATAATATTTTAGTTAGGGTCCTATTAAGCTAAGATTAGGTATAAAATAAAAGCTGCCTTTAAACATTAGAATATATTTTTATAAGCTTAGAATTATATAAATAGTGCCCCTTTTTATATTAAAGCTAATAATAGTTTAAGAAGGTTTAAGAAGTTTATAATAAACTTTTAATAAAAGTTTATAAAGCTTAAAAAGCTATAAATACCTTTAACTTTAATTAAAGCCTTTTAGTTATAAATTATAATAATCTTCTTAGGGTTAGGGTATACTATATATTTAGCTTAAATAATAAACCCTAAGTACTTAACCTTTATTACCCTAAAAGCGCACTTAGTAATATTAAAGTGTAAACCTACTTATTAAAGATAAAGGAGAATTTCCTAAGTCTGCTAAGTATAGTCCTTATATAAGCTACTAAAGTAAATAAAGATATTATTAAAATAAGCAGTTATATAGTCCCTTAATATATTCCTTAAAGCACTATTAATATAATATTAAAATATTATTAGCGCACCTATTAAGCTAAATAAGTATATTAGCTATTTAAATAAGCTAAAGTATATATAAAAGGCTATTAAATATTTATTCCCTTTAGCTATATAAATTTAATAAAAAGTAGTGTAAATATTTAGCTTTATAAACTATTAAGCCTTAATAAAGGAGTGTAAAGTCTTCTTAATAAGTAGTTATAGGTAATAGTCTTAGTTTATAACCTTATTTAATATATAATAGTTTATATAAAACTGCTAACTACCTCTTACCTTTTAAACTAAAAGTATAGGGGCTATAGCTAATAAAAAAGAGGCTTAGATCTACCCTTTATTTATTAGTTTTATAATCTATTTTTAAATCTTTAGTAGCTAGTTCTATAGTATATTATATAAAGGTGCCTAAAGAAGCTTTAGTATTAACCTATTAAGGTTTTAATATAAATAAATATAGTAATTTAACTAGCCTTAATAAGGGGGTAGTGCGTTAGTATTTTCCTTACTAAAAAGGTTTATAAAGTTTTAAAGCTTTATTAAAAGCTATTTTAAGATAGCTACTTTATTTAAAATTAGTAAGCCTATAGATACTAATAGGATAGATATTATTTTATAAAGGCTAGTAACTATAAGGGATATATTTATCTATATCTTTACCGCCCTATATATTAAGCTAGTATAAATAAAGCCTAAAATAGCTAAGGTAGGGTGTTATACTTTTTATATATTAGAGGCCTTAATTTCTAATCTAAGGTGTATACTTACTACTAAGTAATGTTATACTATATATAGTTTAATTCTATTATATAATAGCTATAGTATACCTAAGATATAGTTATAGAATAACCTTAGGACTATATAAACAGCTATAGGGAAAACCTAACTATTAATATCTACTTAAAAGTAAATTAAATATATAATATATAGCTATATTATAGCAGCCCCTTAAACTAAGTTAGAAGTTTTTATAGCTATAATAATACTATATATATATAATAAGTAAATATAAGTAAGACTAAGCTATTATATAACCTTTTTACTTATAATTATAAAGCTATTATACTTACTATTAACCTAAGTTTAAAGGAAAGAGAGACTATTATAAAGAAAAAGAATAAGAAAAGGTAGTAATTTTATATTTTATTCTATCTTACTATACTTCTATTATAACTAGTTTATATAGTAGTTAATATAATAGGTAATACTATTATTATTTTTATTACTAAGACTTAAGTAGTAAAGCTATTTTTTTTTTAAATTAAAGCTATTAAACTTACTTATTATATTCTCCTTAAAGACTTTATAAACCTATATTACTATTATATTTATTAAGTAATTTAGTAGTAAAAGATAATACTACTAAATAAAGTATTTAATAACTTTATAATAAAGGTATTAACTTACCTACCTTTACTATTAGTATACCTTTAATATTATTTATTTAGCTTACTTAGCTTTTATTAAGAAATTAATCTTATTTTTAGCTACCTTTTTCTTTAACTTCCCTTTCTTATCTATTACTACTAAAAAAAAGGCTAAGTTAATACTAATTATCTTTATATTACTATCCTTATTATAGCTAATATAGTTAGAATGCTTTGCCTTAATATATTCCTTAAGGTAGTATAAGTTAATATTAAGCGTAATATTATAGTAACGTTTAATAGCTTTATAGTAGTTATTATAAGGGATATTATAATTTATATAATAGTTTTATATTTATTTATTAAAAGCTATATAAAGTTTAAATAGCTTTATTATATTTACTTAATTAATACCTTTTACTAAAACTAGCTTTTATTTAAAATAAATATAAAAGTCTATAAAGCATTTATTAGTATATTATTTAAGCTAATTTAGCTTTAAAACTATATATTTCTTTTAATAAAGGTTTATAAATATATTATTAAGGTAGGCAAAGAATTACCCTAAGGTATATATAAAGGTATATTCTAACTTAAAAAAAAGGGTAATTTAAGCCTAAATCTTTAGCTTTAAGTTTTAATAAATTAAAAACTATTTATTATAGTTACTATTAATAAAATTAAAATTAGCCTTAAGCTTATATACTATTAAGCTTTATTAAGCTTAAAAAAAGGCTTTATTACTATTATAAAGGGTTTTTATTAAAAGTAGCTTATATTTAGGCTGCTCTTATTAAGGCTTATTTAATATTATATTATATAAAGCTAGTGTAATATTATAAGGTAGCGTGCTTATTATAGCTATCTAAAGGTATATATTTTCTAGCTATATATCTTATTATATAACCTTTTTCTAAAGGTACTAAAGTTCTTATATACCTTTTAAGAGTATTATATTATTACCTTAATTTAGATTTATTATAATCTTTATATTTATTAGAAAGGTAAAAGATATTAATTATTATAGTTTAGCTTAAAAGGCTACTACTTTTTAGTAATAATAGTATTATTAATATTCTTAGAAAAGAAAGAGAAAGCCCTTTTTCCCTTTACTATATATCTAGCTTATATATAATATAGGTGTGTAAGGGCGACTCTAAGTAAGCCCTATAGGCCTATAAAGGGCCTATAGAGGGAGCGCTTAGAATCCGAGCCTAAAGCTTAAATCTATCACACTCTATACTTAATTCTATAATAACTTAGTTAAGTTTATAGCTTTTAAAGCTATTATAATAGTAGTTAAAAATTGCTTTATAAAGCTAAGCAACTTAATTAATAAGCTATATATATTGGATTCCTTTTATAAGTATATATTTAGGTACCTTAGAATATATAAGCTTATAAATACAAAGATCTTTATATAAAATATACCTATTTACTATTTTAAAGTAGTTAGTAGGCTTTCTATATATAGTTATATCCTTTTTATATTCTTACCAAACCTATTCTTCTACTAACTATTTTCTAAGGTTTATAATAGGCTTTATATTATACTTTTACTTAAGATATTAAATAAGGTAAAAAGAGATAAAAGAAAGGTTTATTAATACTAAAAAAAGTAAAAAAGTAATAGAAAGAGGTTTTATTTAATACTAAAGGTAGAAAAGTAATAAAAAAAGAGTTTATTAATAGCCTTTAGTATTTAAGTAAAAAAAGAAAGAAAAGGCTTAAAGTTATAAAATATAGGTAAAAAAACCTACTTTTAGGGTTATTAAGGGTAAATAGTTAAGGGGTAGCTTACTTTCTCTTTAGTTTATAATTGCTAATATATATACTAAAATTATAGCTTTAATTACTACATTTTATAATAAAAGGGTTAAAGCTTTTTATAGTTCTTTTTATAAAGTTATAAGGAGTTTATAAGTATTTATTAAAAGTCTTTACTTATAACTTTATAATTAAGCTAAGCTAATAATTTTTCTATTAAAAAACATAAGTATTCTACCCTAAGGCGTAATATTCTATTACTCTTACCTTATAAAGTGCTTTCTTTTATTCCTTATAGTCTCCTTTATTTTTTTAAAGAAAGCTAATTATAAATTATAGTAGTTTAAAGTTAAGGTTTATTAAGAAGTAAAGCTAATAAATTATTTAAATTTACTTATAGTTTAAGGTTATATATAAAGTCTATTTCTTAGTATATAAAAGTAGGTAGTAGAGTTTACTACCTTTAAGGGCTAATAGCTTAGAAATCCCTTAAAGGGTATTCTTTATTTTATATTATTTAGCTTTTAGCTCCTTAAATTCTACTAAATTTAAGTATATTTATATAGATTTTAGTATAAAAGAAGGGAAAAGTAAAGGGTAAGTGTTTATAGTACTTAAAACTAAAGGTAGGTTAATTACTATAAAGCCTATTAGTTTTAAAGTGGTTTTTAGTAATACTAATACTATAAAGAGTAAGTAAAAGTCCTTAGCTTTCTAAAGATTAGCTACCTACCTATAAATATACTATTAGCTAGTTTTTATAGATTTAAGTTAAGTAATTATATTTAAGTTATTAATTACTTATAACCTTTTAACGTTCTTTAATATTACTTAGTATAAAGGGGATATCTTACTTTATTTATTTAGCTTTATATTTATAATATATAAAAGGTTTTATATTACCTTAGCTAAAGCTTTAATATTTTAGCATTAGTTACTAAAGTTATCTCTTTATATTACTTAAGTTTATTATAAAGTAAGGAAAAAGGCAAAAAGGTGCTTTATAACCTTTTCTTTTTTAGTATTATTAGCTTATAATTAATAGATATTATTTTTTAGTTCTAAGAGTTAGTTACTTTTAAGCTTATATATAGGTATAAAAATAAGTTTACTTATAATAAAAGGGTTTATTACTTCTACTATAATAATACTATAGTAGTTTAAGATTTCTATAAGGTAAGCTTTATTAACTATAGCTAATAAACCTATAATTATACTATTAATATATCTCTATTTATATATAAAGCAAACTCTTAAAATCTAACTATAGTTTAAAAGCTATTAATTCTATTGCTTATTATACTAAAAACCTTTAGAAAAAAAGGTATTTACTGCTTTTTTTAGACTTTCTTATATACTTCTTATTTATAAAAGCTTTAATACTTTTTTATATATAGTTTTATTCTTTTTCTTTTTTTTAATAAAGGTTTAGCTATTATTTATAGTAATAGTTTCTATATTTTATAAAACTTTATCTGCCTTAAGAATGCTAAAGATATTATAAAGTATATTAAGCTAAAGGTTATTGTTGGAATTGCCCCTTATGGGAGAACCTTAGCATAGCCTAAGCGGATTAATGGGAGCGAGAGCAGCGCTCCTATTAGGTATATCCCTATAAATATAAGGCTGCACTTAGGGGGAAAAGTAAGCTAATAATACTACTACTTTTCCCACCTTTTTTAACCTTTTAAGCTAGCTTAGAACCTTTATAGAATAAGCTAAATTAGACCCTTTTCTATCACCCCTTTTTATTATATATAATATTAGCTAGACTAACACTAATTAGTAGTTATAAAACTATAGATTTATAAAGTTATCTAAAGAGATAGCTTTTAAAAAACCTCTTATAAGGTTAGGTTCTATTACTATACTATAGGTAAGGAATTTTTACACTTTTTAAAAGACTTTTTAAGGTTAGGTTCTGCCTATATAACTATTTTTTATTAATAAGAGAAAAGCACCCTTCTTATAATAATAACTTCTATAAACTTAGATACTACTGCTAATTATTATATAAAAAGACCTCTATTTTTATTATTTATTATAATAAAAACCCCTAATTTCTTACTTCCTAGCCCTTAAAGTAAAAACTAAGTTTTTCCCTTAACTAAGCTAGTTAATAAATATAATACTATAATATAACTATAAGAGGAAAACCCTTTTTAAAGGATATTATAAGAGTAAGAAAACCTTAATTTTAGCTTAATAATAGAATTAAAACACCTATATTCTAATACTATACCTAGTATTATTAAGAGCTTTTATAATATAATTTTACCTAACTAAAAGTATACTTAGAATAACTTAATTAACCTTTATACTACTTCTTTTATTAAGCTTAATAATATATTTATATACTATATTTAGCTATACTATAATAAGAACTAGAGCCTTAGGCAGATAATCTATAACTTTTAAGAGGATTTTAAAGATTAAGAATTCCCTAACTTTAAAAGAATTAGTGCTTTAATTTAAAGAGCTTTAAGAGATATTCTTTAAAACTAAGGAATTAAGCTTAGTAAAGGCATATAAGCTAAGGTTATTAAGTCCCTTTTTAAGTTAAAAAAGCTTACTAATAAGAAAATTAACTAAAGATTCCCTAACTTACTACTTTTCTCTATATAAAATATATAAAATCCCTCTCTAAGAGAGTAAAGTATATAAAACCCTTTTATTAGCTTATAAAATATATAAAAACCTTATATAGCTATATAATATATATAAAAGCTCCCTTTTTACACTTTATAAGCTAAAAAAGTCCCTTTAGCTTTCCCTTTACTATAAAAAAGCTTCTAAAGACTCCTTAAACTATAAAGTTAGGCATACTATTTTAAATAACCTAAAAGATAGCTAGAACCTATTAAAAGCTAGTAAAGTTAATACCTTAATAATTAATAAGAGAGATAAGACCTATAAGGAAAATTATAAATGCCTACTTTTAATAACCTTATAAATAAGTAAATCTACTAAATTTTAGGAGACCTTACTAAGGGATATATTAAGAAAGATAAATATAGTAGTAAGATATATAACTTTATTACCTTAAAGGTTAATATCTTTACTAATATATATATAAAAAGCAATATTCTATAAAAGGTTTAGCTCTAAGCTTTCCTAATAATACTTATAAAAGATATCCTTACCTTCTACCTTAATACACTTTTAAGTAAATTTCTACTATTTTATAAGCTTATAACTTATATAAAGAATTACTTTAAAATAGAAAGTAATTAGTAATTTTATTAAATTAAATAAAATAAACTTACTTTTAGTAAAATTATTATTAATAACCCTAATAAGACTAAGTTATAGTGCTTTAAGCTTTTTATTACTAAACTTAAGAAAATCTACTATAGCCTTTTTCTATTAAATATAGTTAATATAAAGCTTTAAAATTAGCTAATTATAGCTATTAGTAGCGTTTTTAAGTATAAATTAGCACTCTTTATCTATATACTAACCTTTAAAGGAGTGCTTAAAGACCTTAAAAAATGCTTAAGGGTTAATAAGACTATTAGCTTATAGTAATAGATTATAGAAATAAGTAATCTAAGCAACTATAATAAGGCTTACTTTATAAACTATTGCTATAGCTAAGTAAATAAGTCTTATTTTTCTATATAAAAGCAAGGAAAGTTACATTTTCCCTATAAGTGCTTTATTTATAGTAAATAAGGCTGCTAGTTAACTAACTACCCTAAGCATAAGTAGCAAAAGGTAAAGAAGAAGTAGTAGAAAAGTAAGAACTATAAGATACTACTTATAAAAGGTAGCTATAATACCTTTTTATAAGCTTTTAAAGGTATTTTAAAGAAATATAGTAATAAAAAACTAAAAGAAGATAATAAGGGGGACTACCTAGCTTAGTAAGCTATTAATACCTTCTTTACTATAAAAAAAGAGCAATAAAACCCTTTAAAGCTAATCTTTATATAATTTTTTACTACAACCCTTATTATAAATATAAAGCTAGCTTTAAAGCTACTAATAAATATGCTATAAACCCTAACTTTTAAAGGATTTTAACTTTTAAAGATACTTAAAAATAACGCTTTTAAATATATTTTATTAAGAGATAACCCCTATAACTATACTAATAACTCTAACCCTTAATACTTTATATTAAAAAAAAGATATAGTAATAAGGTGTTTTAGGGAATTATACCTAATACTAGTGCTATAAGTATTTTAACTACTAAACTTAACTAAGTAAAGGTATTAATAAAGTTAATGCCTTACCTAAAAATTAAAGCTATAGATTAATACACTATTAATTTTAATATAGGATTAGTAAAATCCTTAGGTATCCTTTAAGTGCTAACAGTCTTTAGCACTATTAATTTTTATATTTTTAGCTTACTAATACTATTTCTATAT
>SRPV01000375.1:0-21456 GCA_018360135.1 Claviceps sorghi | reverse complement strand
TTTGCCCCGTCGGCCCGCGGGAGGAAAACGACCAAACCACTTACACCGTTCCTGTCTCGAGCGCGACGACGACGCCCGCGCGCCATGCAGACACCGGAGAGCCCGTCTTCCTGCCCTTCCGCATGTCCTCGTTCGTCCTGACCAACCTCGTCGTCACGGCCGGCATGCTCCAGCCCGGGCTGCAGACGGCCGGCATCATCGCCTGGCAGGTGGCCAACCAGTCGCTCAACGTGGCCATCAACTCGGCCAACGCCAACAAGTCGTCGCCCATGACGACGGCCACGCTCGCCAAGTCGTACGCCGTGGCCGTGTCGGCCTCGTGCTCCGTGGCGCTCGGCCTCAACGCCCTCGTGCCGCGGCTGCGCGTCGCGCCCGCCACGCGCGGCATCCTCCAGCGCCTGGTGCCCTTTGCCGCCGTCGCCACCGCCGGCGCCCTCAACGCCTACCTCATGCGCCGCGGCGAAATGGCCACGGGCATCGACGTCCGCCCCGTGCTCTCCGACGAGCAGAGGCGCCGCCTGCGCGACCGCGGCGTCGCCGAGCGCGACCTGCCCTCGCTCGGCCGCTCCCGCGTCGCCGCCCGCCTGGCCGTGTACGAGACGGCCGCGAGCAGGGTCTTCAACAGCTCGCCCATCATGATCATCCCGCCCCTCGTGCTCTACCACGTCCAGACCAGGCAGGCCTGGTACCGCCGCGCCATGCACAGCCCGTACCTGCGCGCCCGCCCGCGCCTCGCCGCCGCCCTGCCCCTGGGCCTGAACCTGGCCCTCATAGCCGCCACGTCGTTTGCCGTCCTGCCCCTCGCCCTGGCCGTCTTCCCGCAGCAGCAGGAGATTGCCGCCGACAGTCTGGAGGACGAGTTCCACGGCAAGGGCGGCAGCGGCGGCAAGGTGTGGTTCAACAGGGGTCTGTGAGGCCGCATTGCATGGCGTGCACTTTCCCCTTTCCCCCTTTCCCCCTTTTTTTTTTTTTTTTTTTTTTTTTTTTTTTTTTTTTTTTTTTCCTTCTTCCTTTTCTTCCCCTTTTTTGCTCCTCGTGTAGTACTAAAATCATCCAGAGAGCCCGTGGTAGATGCAGGCGTCCTTTTCTGTACATGTAGAACTAGAGCTCCTTGCACTGCAATTTACTTGTCTGGCCTTTTTTTTTTTAATATGAATCCCGAAAAGCCTTGGATGCATTGTCCCTTGTGAAGATGGAAACAGAGCTCCTTGTACAGTAGTTTAGTATTATAGCCCTTACACAGTGGTTTACCTTTATAGCCCTTGTACAGTGGTTTACTTTTATAGCCCTTGTACAGTGGTTTACGTTTATGGCCCTTGTACAGTGCTTTACTTTTATAGCCCTTGTACAGTGGTTTACTTTTATAGCCCTTGAACTGCTTGATCCCAAGAGCCTTGGCCAGTACACCGGTGTCCCTACAGGATGGAATAGAGCGCCTTGCAAAGGGTACCTATACACTGCCTATTTCTACATCGAAACCATAGCCACGCACTACTCCAGGCTCTCCATCAACCCCTGCACGGCAGCAACATAACACGCCGCCGTCTGGAAATCTCCCAACCGCACCCTCATCAGGTCAAAGGCCAGCAGCACGCACCCGTCGCTTTCGCCCCTCTCCCTCCCTTCTTCCCCCGGCTCCGTCTCGCGCCGCAGCGAGTCCCCCTTGGAGTACCTCTGCGAGAAGTGCGTCAGCAGCGTCCTCCGCGCCTCCATCTCGTGGGCCACGCCGAGCGCCTCCGCCATGGTGGAGTGCTTCTTGGCCCGGGCGTGGTCCTGCTTGTCGTCGCCAAAGGTGCACTCGTGCACGAGCAGGTGCGCGCCCCGGCAGGCCCGGGCAAAGGCGCGCGACGGCCTGCAGTCGCCCGAGTACGCTATGCGCAGGCCCGACGTCAGCTGCAGCTCCGTGGCGTACGACCGCCAGCAGTGCGAGACGGGGATGCGCTTGATGCCCGCCAGGCCAAAGTTGTCGTCGCCGAGGTCGTGCGGCGTCGTCACGTCGCGGTCTTCCGTTTCCGACGGCGGGCAGCTGGGGAAGCGGAGGCGGTGGAAGCCCATGTCCTGCACTTGCGACAGCTCTTCCAGCATGTCGCGGTAGCGGCCTATGCACGAGATGGCGAGCGTGGCCGTCTTGTTGTCGTCGCGCAGCGCCTGCTGGTACCAGGCATTGATGACGGACACGGTGCCCATGTGGTGGTCGGCGTGGACGTGGCTGATGACGATGCACCGGAGGTTGCGGAGCACGTCGGCCGTGTCCTGCGCATCAAAGACGCGGCGAATCTGGCCAAGTGTGCCTTCGCCGCAGTCGAGGAGGTAGTTTCCAATGCCCGGCACCCGGATGAGCGTTCCGGACACGTTGCGGTGTTTGCTCGGCGCCGACGATCCGGTGCCCAGCGGAATAATCTCGGCGTCTCTGTTGGGGATGTCCTTCTCCGTCTCCTCGACACGAGCCAGGAATTCCGGCTTCTCGGCCTCGGCCTTTGCCGCCTCGGCCAGAGCAATCAACTCCTCGTCGACCGACTGCGCGGCGCCTAGCAAGTCAGGAAACGGTGCCGTGGCCTGATCGTCGAACATGAGCCGCGGCATCAATTGCAGTTTCTTGCCCGCGCGACCCAGCTCGATCGGTGAGCCGGCCGGTGGCGCTGGGAAGCTGACCTTGTTGTCGTATTTTGGCAGGGGGAATCGTTCAGGGTCGATTCTTCGCAGCTTCGTCTGGATTTCGGCGGCGCCGGGGTGTGTGATCATGTTGGGGCAGGTATCCCGCCCACAAAAGATGTGCTTCATCTGGGGGTGCTTCTCCGTGAATTGCTGGATCCGGTGGTCCGAGGCGAGGCCAGTCCCCAGGATCCAGTACATGACATGGACATGCTGCATTATTTCGGCCGCTTGCCACTCTGGTCTCTGCATAAAAGGGTCAACAAGGTCTGGAGTCGCAATGTCGGCAATGATGATGCCCTTGCCAGGCTGCGGCTCAGCCAGCACCATCTCGGGCGTGACGGTCATGCCGTCCTTTCCCTGCACCGACTGCCCGCCGGTGAGAGTCCTGAAATCTTGGATTTTCACCCCCAGTTCCTTGGCAGCGGCCGGATTGAATTTGCCCCTGCGGTCGTGGCACTTCACAATGTAGGACATGGACGTTTCGCCATAGGCTGTTCTCGGTAGCGGGGAGTGGTTGATGGCAAGAGTTTCTTGATGCTTGCCATCGCCAGCGGCGTCGCCTTGTTCGGGAAACACCCATGCCGTGCCGGTTAGGGCTTGCACCTCGGCACCATCACATGCATACGGGCCCTTGTAGGCTCTGAGCGTATCGCCGCCGCCGCCGCCGCCACCGCCGTCGCCAGCAACGACGGCGGCATCTGTCGGCTTCAGGTCTCGAATCTTTCGGGGTAACAGCACTGACCGATTGTTCAGGCTACCGCCGAACATGATTCGCTCGACAATCATACCAGCAACGTCTGGGTCGGAAACAGTCGATCTTTGCTTCCGCGGCAGATCATCAAGAAGGTCGTCTGCGATACCGTCCGCCATTTCTTCATGCCGTCGCTTCGGTGGGCTGCGTGAGCGAGCCCTCTTGACAGGAACTTTCCACACCCGAAGGGAGTCGTCTTGCCAGTCTGGTTCCAGATGACTTGGGTCCATGCTCCGAGGATCCTCCCTGGTCTCATGCACCCGTACACTGATCGGTTGGCGGAAAATGACGGCCCGGCAAGCAGCGAGGATGTGACTCAGGTTGTCACCACCGTGAATGGTGATTCCTTCACGGACCGACGGCTTCAGTAGTTTTTGCCCCTTGCTTGCCCTCTGGATATTTGTCAAGGCGGTTTGCTCCTTGGCAGAATCGACGGCACCACCGACACTGAGCAAGTATCCCACCAGGCCGCCCACTGGCTCCCAGTCCATTGTCCCGCTCAAGAAGACGTGCTCTGTGCCACCCAGGTGGATTTTCCGACTGCCGAAGGCTCGCTGCGTTCCTTCGGCGACTTGGCCGAAAATATACGATCGCTTGTCATGATGGATGTAGATGCAGGTTCCTGGCGTGTCCGCCGACGGAACGGTCGCGAGTTCAACCGTGGTGGTCATGATGGTGGCGTCGGCGTGTCTCCTAATAACCCGATGAAGCGTTGAATATGCTCGAGCCGCACAGGGTTCCGATGGCGCGCAGGCTTTCTTTGCGGCGATGGTCGAGGGCGAGGGACGGCGGGTGGCGGCGATGCGGGACAAGCTGCGATGGTTGCAAGAGCTGCAATGTCGCCAACTACGGACCGTAGCAGGAGCGAGGCAGGGTCTGAGTAGAGAGGAATAGACTCGTAGACTCGCCGCACCCCATGATTCCATCAGCAAAGGACTAGATGGGCGTTGGAGGTTACAAATGAATGGACTTGGACGGCCCGCATGAGCATCTGGGGCTGCTTCACAGGGTCTGGTGCATTGAATCGGCCCCACGATGTTTTTTTTTTTTTTTTTTTTTTTTTTTTTTTGTTTCTCCTGACATAAGCCTTCTTTTTCTGGGGTGGGGTTCTTTTGTTAGTAAAGATAGGTCAGACTTGGAGGCGGGGCTATTACAGTAAGTCCAGGTAATCCCAAACATTTTTCCATATAATTTTGGTGTAAAAAGTTTCGGAATCACTTACGATCCACTGTCCCAATTAGTGCGCGTCGCCGGTCGCGTCCACGTCCCGCCGCCCCTTGTGCATTCATGTCTGGTGTCATCAAATTGCATTCAGATGCCTGGGCTTTGACTTTGATGCCGCACGAGTTATCGTTTTTTTCATTTGTCGTAGTGAACCCAACATCCAAAACGCACACGGTCCTATTCTCCGACAAAATCAAACATCAAGCCAAGTACATAGAACAAGATAAAAGAAAAAAAGAAGAAAGAAAAAAGAAAAAGGCATCACTCAATTCTGAACCGTTTGTGGCGTCTACCATGCCGGGAACGATGCCGTACTGACCCAGTCCACATTTCCATCCTTGCACTCGACTCTATCCGTGACAGTCCCGAATATCGTATCCCAGACGCGTGAATGCTTGCCGTAGTTGAAGCTCTTCCTCCAACCCCTTCGGTGATGCAGATCATGATCCTCGATGATTGCTTCTACGCTCAGGGTTCTGTACAACCAGCTCAACGGCGATGGAGTCGTCGCATAAAGTCGCAATCCACTATGTCCAAGTATTTCTGTGAAAATGAGGTACTGGTGGCATATCCACAGCTCGTAGAATCCTAGGGGCAACCGGGATCCCTTCTTTAGAGTGTAGAAGGCCAGCAAGGGAATGACGACCATGTCGAACGTCGCCTGGACACCGTCGGCATATAGCGTCAGAAGTGGGTTGGGATGCCGGCTGAGGTGATGAGTGCGGTGGAATCGCCAGAGCATGTCCTGGTCGTGCATCAACCTATGGTACCAGTAAAACCAGAAATCCACAGCGAGGCCGTACAGGGCGATTTCCACGGGAAGCCACCACCATTGCATCGAGGATGGCAGTTCCTGTTTGCGATAAGCGAGGATTATGACCAGCATGGGTCGGACGTGGCTGGTGGAAGCGAGCGAGAGAAAGACCTTTTTAACGCTGGAATCCGGGACGCCATCGCGCTCATGCTTATCGCCATCTAAGAATCCATAGATATGGCCCAAGTGTCGGATGATCTGTATCTCACGAACACTATTCACGGTGAGAGCAATGTGATACAGTGCAATGGCGCCGACTACACCGAGGTTACGGCCGTAAAAGTGGACGAAGGCGTAGTGAATGACGAGAGGCCAGACTGCATGTAGCATGATCCATCGGTGCATCTTCCAGCCTGGCAAGTAGGGTACTGCATCTTCTTTGGAGTATACTGGCACGGGTTTGTCCAGCTTGACGTGGTGAATATCCAGCCAGTCTATGAGCCGATGGTAGATGGTCCACTCGCTGCGACACTTCTTGCGCCAGGTCGACTTCATTGACTCTTTTGCGTTGCGTTGGACATCCATTACAAAGAAGTGCCTCCGAGGAATCCGGGATGCAAAAATGACACTCAATATCCTTTTTTTTTCTTCGCGATTGCCTCTGAAGAGATCTGGGGATCCCGGCCAGGTTTTTATATCAATATCCGTCGCATGAGACCCAAGTCGAGTAATATAAGAACCATCAACCGGTTCACAAGTTTATCCCATTTGACTGTCACGTATTATCAAGGCGGCGCCTCCTGTTGCCACAGAGTGATCGCCTAGATCTCGCCATCTCCAGTTGGATCGGCGATCGAGATACTTCGTGTTACCGCAGGTAGATCGTCTTTGCGCAGATTGTCAAGGTTCGGGGAAGTTTCTCATCCGAGCACATGCTGATCCGAGCACGTGTCAGAAATGCTGAGCCAAGTCGTTTCTAATGTGTAAGGAATCTCCTGCCGTTTTTTTGTTATTAGTCTTTTTATAACTCGCAATCATTGCCGCGTTTGCTGCGAACCTCTTGACCAGAGGCAAGCTCGACCACAGCTTGACTTCCTTAAGGAGGGCAGAGAGAGGGGCCGGGTGCGGCTGGCTTGGTGAGTGTTGCTGAAGAGGTTGCGGCAGAAACCCATGGCAGCCTGCAAGGAGAAAATCAGATCAAAGCGCCAAGGGGGACAAAGGAGAGGAAATTCCTGGACGGCGAGGGGTACGCTGATTTCTGCTGCCGGAGGTTTCATGCGGGTTCGGTTTGGACATGCGTGGTCGAATGCTTGGGCCAGGCGCCAGCTTGGATTTGGCTGTAGCGATGGGCGGCTGTCAAGTGCCCGCCAACTGCCCGCCAACTGCCCGCCACCTGCCCGCCAACTGCTGCTCCTTCGGCAGTGCACAAAGTGCTTGCGCACCCGACATTCTGTCCGGCGACGCCTCGAAGTCAACATTCAACTCTGTCCTTTTGACAACTTGCAGTATCTCTCTTCCCTTACAGCCCGAATGGCAATGACTCACCCCTTCACATGTATCGAAATCCAAACCCACGCCCGGCGCAAATCCATTGCTTCTGTCCGTCCGCATTGCCTCGCCTGCCCGCCAGTCACGACGAGAGCCGTCTAGACATCGACGACTGTGCGTGCAAAGTACGGACCAACACAATGTCTGGTTGCCTACGGATGGATTGTCTTGCCTCTCATCGACTTTTTCCCCGCCGGTGACGCCAGACTGGACGCCCCAGTCAGTTTGGTGTCCACTGTCGACAAGGGCACGCTCCACGGTGTGCGAGTCGGCATCGCCGAAGTGGCCGACTAAAAGGGCCAGCCGCCATGTTCTGACGCCCCAATCCGCGCGCCGCATGGGCATCTGCTTCCAGAGTGTCCGCCAGTCATTCATCCCGACCCGCTGGCAACCTTGTTCCTCTTGCAGCTCCAGGCCTCCTGGTTCCTTTCCTTCGTCCCGTCGAGCGAATGAAGTGACAGCATCGCCTCTTCTGCTCACTTGCCTTGCCGTCTCCTTGAGGCTTTCTTTGTCGGGGCCGGTTCAGCCTCATGGCACAGCCGGCCGCTACCAGGATCCCACAAACAAGAAATTTCTCTTTTTGGGTCTGCGGCTTGTTACGTCAACCGGTTCGAGTCAGCCACCGTCTTTCGTCGCCTAATGTCGGCAGCACGGCACGTCCGGGCTTACGACACTGGCAGCGAGCGCGTGAGGGAGTGTCCTTCTGCCACAAAGTGGCGCGGTATACAATACTCTCCGCGTCCGCCATCGTTAAACAAGTTGCACAAGGCTTCTTCGTGAGCTGAACAAGTTGCTCTTGTCTTTTACTTGTGTCGTTGCCCGGCTTTTTTTTTTCTTCTCCTTTTTTTTTTGCGTCCAGAACCAATTTCCACAACGGCACCAGACGATTTGCGGCGACGTACTATACCTGCTGGACGAAAGGCATGACAGATTCAAAACTAACTCCAGACAGAAACCCGTTTTGGTTGCTCCTTCGGATCCAGCAAGTCGGCGTCTATGGGACGTGCGCATTACCAGACTCAAACCAACAGCCACTGAAAGCCACCACAAAACGGACACACCCCATCCATTACGTCCAGTCATCAATCCGTCCAAAAAGGAAAAAAAAAAGGGAAAAAAAAAAAAAAAAAAAAAAAAAAAAAAAAAGGCCTCCTCGAAAATAGAGCGCCGCACTCGACTCAACCTCGGGTTGCCTATCGAGAAGTTGGGCGTTTGCTCAGGTCTTTTCTTCTTTCGTTTTTTTTCCCGTTCTTTTTTTTTCCCTGGTTGTTAGATGAAGGAAAAGAGCTATCTGAGGGGTTTCTTTTCAAAAACCTCAAATTTGAATTGGACTGCGACTTACCTCCACACATCTACGGCGCACTGCCCTGGCCAGGATTCTAAAATATTTGAAAACGAGTGATGGGCCTCATGGGAGATACACCGGATCCTGCTCTGCAGGTCATTATTTTGGTAAGTAGGAAATGAGTTGTTCCTGAGCAGTCTGCGAAGGTATGAATTTAACGTGCCCGGCTTCTCCTTCGCCCGGGAGGCAGATGTTGCGCAATGTGAGCCAGCCTACATGTATCTCACTTTTACAAGCGCTCAATGTTTTTTTTTCCTGTCCGTGTTTTTTTTTCTTGGGTTCACGTCTGTGAATACGAAGAGCTAAGCCTGCATAGGGTTCCGGAGGAGGCCCTCAAGAATCCAATACCACAGCATTCTTAGTCCGCGCCGTCGATGAGAAATGGTCCAAGGGTTCCATGGTTGCTGTTGATGCCGGCGTGCACTTGTCGGCAATTACACGCCTCATTGAAGAAGCATATCCATTATCGCCGCCCGCCAAGTTGCCAATCATGCTTGATAAGGGCCCCTTTTCAGGATTGGAATTGCCATATGCGTCTGCTGGCGCAAACGCAGCTTATGTCGCGCGTTCTCTGATTGACGCCTATGTCATCACTCACCCTCACCTCGACCACATCTCAGGATTCGTCGTGAACACGGCCGGGTGGCCTGGGACCCGGCCAAAGAAGCTGGCAGGCTTGCCGGGTACAATCCAGGCCTTCAAAAGTCACATTTTCAACAACGTAATCTGGCCCAATTTGAGCGATGAGAACAACGGGGCCGGGTTGCTTACTTACCTGCGACTCGTAGAAGGGGGCAGTCCCGCTCTGGGAGACGGCGAGGGCAAGGGATACACCGAGGTTTGCGAAGGACTCCTGGTCAAGGTCTGGAGCGTCAGCCACGGCCACTGCATCGAGAGGCACCCGCATAGGGGCTCCATGTCCGCGGCATCACCGCGGGTTGGCAGCCATGATGGTACCTCGCAAACGCCACGCAAAGACTTCTATAACAGCGCGTCGTCGCAGGCTGCTTCCCGAAGTCAAACGCTCCTTGGCCAAGCAGCATTGTCGGCCGCTTCATCTCCATTTGGCGGCACTGGTGAACCAGAAAAGATTTGCGTCTACGATTCAAGCGCGTACTTCATCCAGGACCAAATGCATCGTCGAGAAGTTCTCATCTTTGGCGACGTGGAGCCGGACAGCATATCGCTGAGCCCACGGAACTTGCAGGTCTGGCAAGAAGCAGCCCCCAAGATAGCCGCCGGCACACTGGCCGCCATCTTTATAGAATGCAGCTACGACGACTCCCAAAGCAACGACAGACTGTTTGGGCACCTGAAGCCATGCTTCCTCGTGGAAGAGCTGCGAGCCCTGGCAAACGAGGTGGAAATGTCCCGGCGGATGAAAGGAATCGAATCCAAGAAGCGGAAGCGTATCAGTGCCGGCGAGACTCACGATGCCCACCGGCCGAGCTCTCTTCGCAAGCAGGGGCCGGCGCCGGAGGATCCGGTCTCCCCCAAGTCGATGCGGCCAACGACGGGGAAATCCACGGCGCCTGCGCGTGGAGCAGTCACGGAACATCACCACCACGTCGAAACACCCCACCTAGCCACACCCACCGACGAGCTCTCCCTGCAGGATGTAGAGCCTCTGGGGGTGGTGTTGCCGGACTCCTGCCGGCCGCTGGAGGGGCTCAAAGTGGTCATCATCCACGTCAAGGAGAAGCTTGACGACGGGCCGGCTGTGGAGGACAGCATACTGACGCAACTGCTCGAGCACGAAGAGGAGGCGAACCTGGGGTGCGAATTCATCATCTCGAAACCGGGCATGAGTTTCTACTTTTAGGTCATCATGAGTGGTGTGTATGCAGGCCGGGAGAGCGGTGGACGAGTATCACGAAGCCCGTGGAAAAGGGACACGGAATGGGAAAAAAGCAGATGTGTCTGTTTTGTCTGCATATGTGAACAACGGCGAGCGTGTGTGTCTCGTTTAACGAAGTATGAATCTACTCTGAACAATGATTTCCCTTCTTTCCTTCTTTTTCTCTTGTTCCACCAACCCGAAGACCTACTTGTGTTCCAACTAAAACCAACCAAGTACGGATAGTAATTCATGTCCTGCCAACGTAGTACCCCTGGCGCCATACGCAACAAGTTGTTCGCGGCAAACGTCCCAGACAATCCACCGCACATCTCCCAAAAGTTGCACCACGCCCGACGTCATTCGCCTGTGGCCCTCCTCGCCCGGCCATCTTGTCCAGCTCCGACGTCACGCAGGGCGACTGGAACCTGGCTGCGTAGCGGGCCGCTGGGGTCCACGATGCAATCTGGTTGAACACGCCGGTGCGTCCTCGTCGTGGGCCACGGTAGGCGCGGCAGTGACATGCACTCGGAACTCGATACATGCACCGGTACGCATCAGGACAAGGTTGGGTGGGAAACAGGATCAAGGAACAAATGCATTTACATGAACGCGCGGGTCTGGTCCTTCGGCCCTCGTGTCAATCCCGACGAGCTCTGCCACATAGATTCTGTACTTGGGTGCCGAGATCAGCCTGCAGAGGCCATGTCTGCTGACCGTCTTTGCCCCTGGGCCCATCATTTCCTGGCCCGTTCTGCCATTGCTCTGGAGACTCTGCGTGTCCATTTTCCGCGGGCCGGCCCTCTTGGCGTGCCCTCTCCGCCTCTTTTCTTCTCGCCCATTCCCATGCTGGTCCTTTGGCTGCATCGGCTCAGTTGCCTCTGCGCCAGATCCTGTGGTTCCTGGAGCGGCTCTCGCTTGTCCCGTCGGGTCGGGACTTGTTCGCTCGCCAGTGGGTGTCCATGAATGCCCCTTGGACGTTGCGGCTCGCATCAATCCCTTTCCAATACTGGCTTTGCACCTTGACTGCTGCGGCGAGACTGGGCGCCCCAACAAATGCTTGTTGGCCCGAGTCCCATGTTTCCTTCCCGGCTCTTTCTGTTGAGCGCACGCACACTTCTCCTCTGTGTCCCGTCCTGTCAGCCCGCCGTCTTCATGGACCGTCTGTGTGCGAATGGGCGGCAGCGGCAAAACAATGTCACTTACCAGTCCGTCCTCCATTCTTCAGCCACTCGAGTACGTCCCGCGGCTCGTCTCCGTCGTCGCCGTAGAGCTGAGCTCCTTGGTCATGTTGGCCATGTAGGCAAGGCGCTTCTGCACGTCGCTGATCTGCTGCAGGCTGCGGGCATCGTCCGGCTTGTGCAGACCTCGGACAATCTCCTCTACCATGCGCCTCTGGTCGAGCCACTGCTCGAGAAGCGGCTTGGCCGGAACGTGCTTGGTCGTCTCCGCGACGGGCATCGACTTGAGCGTAGCCTTGCGCGCACCGCTTGGTGCTTCTGCCGCCTCGGTCCTTCTCTTGCGGCCCTTGGCGGATTGGCTGCTGCCGCCAGAAGAGGGGGAGCCACCGGCGCTGCCATGATCGTTGTGCACGCGCTTCATGTGATCTCTCAAGTTCCACTGCCGCGGGAACCCGTTGCCCGGAACGGCACGTTCACACCCCTCGTACACGCAGAGGAAGGGCTTGTCGCCGTGTCCGTGCAATCCGTGGGCTTCGCGCTCGTGACGGAGAAGGCAGGCGGTGGATGAGAAGCGAGCACCCTCGCAAGACTCGGCCTTGCAGCGATACGGCTTCAGATGTGAGTCGACGAACTTGCTGTGAACGGCCAAGGTTTTCTTTGGTTAGTGTGCTGCTGTCTCTGACGGGCTGCCCACCGCATACGTGCGACGCTGCTGACGTGGAGGAAAAGGACCTGTTCTCTTACTCGTAGTTGCACTTGAGCTTCTCGGCCTTGTGGTTGCAGCTCGCTTTTCCCTCCCACGGACAGTGGAAGAGACCGTCGGGTCCGGGAGTGACGTTCTTGTACAGCGTGTGATCACGAGCCGACGACTCGCTGTCGCTTCCATGTCTGCGGGGGCCGACTCCGTTGGACAGGGACAGGCTGCCCTCGCCGACGTGGACATTGTCCTTGTTGTTCTCCGAGCCCATACCGACCTTGCGTTCGGCACTAATGAATGTAAGCGACCTTTTCCAAACACGGGCAGCTTGGACTGGGGGTGAGGAGTTTGCTTGGACGTACCAAGGCGAATCGCCAACAATGCCTGGAGAGTGAGGGCTCAGCGGACCGGCCAGCCATGGCTCATCAATGGTGGCAGGGGAGGATGTGCGGGAAATGGAGCTGGAGAGGCAATCCCAGGAGGCCGGTGATGAGCTGTCCGGCAGCACAGACTCGGGACCCAGGTGCATCTGCGCCGGAATCATGTGCATAGGGCTGGCATCCGGGACAGAAAAGGCACCCGCAGCAGGAGGCAGGGCCATGTCGATGCTGAGTTCGGACCAGTACATGTGCGGGTTCACCGTGGCAGCATCGGCGGCCAGCAGCAGACACGAGTCCATGGCCGTCATGGTTCCAGCAACGGCGGTAGACTGGGGGACATTTCTAAACGCGGATACATTACCTCCGCTCATTTCAGACGAGTGAGAGAGGGACGAGCCCGACGATTGGGTCGAATCTGCTCTAGCCATGGCCTGCGCCATTGATGAGCTCTGTGCAGGGATCCTTGGGTTGCTCCAAACGGAATCCATGGACTGGGTGTGTTCTAGCCTTGATCCTCTAGGAGTGGTATGTCCTGATGTGTAAAGATAGTCCTCCGCTTCTCCAGAGTGGCACGATCCATGGTCCGAGTATTCATGAAAACTTGGGGATCCATCTCCGGCGTTTGGCCACGAACCATTCAACAAATCAGTCGAGGGTTCAGTGTGAACAAAAGGAAACATGGCAGAGGAATTTGAAGCCATTGACTGGGGAAAGCTGTAGTCGCTGTCATGGTCAGTACGCGAACACTACGGTGTTGAGGGCTTAACGTGCTTCGATTTCGTCGAAACAGACTAGGAACAAATCAAATGAGCGGAAAATGAGAAACACAAAACAGAAAACAGTAAGTAGGTTAAAAAAGAGCCGGATAAAAGAGCAAGAGAAGCAAAGTCGACGGAAGAAGTCGAGGAGATGAAGCCGCTATCAACTTTGATCTGTTATTCAGAGGTTAGTCCATTGTGTCCATCAGGTGAACATGTACTGGAGATGAACTTTGACCGACCCAGCTGCATGCTCAATGAGCTGCTTCTTCCAAAATGGGTAAAATGACGGCCTCATGGCAGTTGTAAATCCAAGTCGTCGGAATGTGGAAAGTCGACTGTTGTCCCAAGATAAAGATGATCCTCTCCCAGGGTTGTAAGGAGTAATCCGTATGGGACATTCCTCGGGAATTGGCTGTATACGATGTTCCGCCGTCTTTGTTGCCGTGACATCCTCTGGGAGAAATAGAGCGGTGAAGTCCGGTTTTACAGGCATGTTGTCAACCAAGGCTTTGGTCCGAGTAATGACAGTCACCGCTGGCACAAATCAAGCAAATTCTGAGTACCAGTGTTTGAGGATGAATTTGGCGAATGCGACTCATAGCAAGTCCTTGTATTTCCCTCGGTCTGCTGGCGTGATTCCTGAATCTTCCGGTAAATGTGGTCCCAATGTCCATTTTGCCAAAGACGGCAGTGTTGATCCTCATGTCATCTTCTCGCGGTTGCGATGCAATCAAATTAGATTGCAAGAACTATCAAGTTCTTTCTAGACGCTTACCATTCGTCAAAATACCGAAGGCAGGTCTGGTAACCTGTTGAGTGGCCCAGAGAATCTGATCACACAAACTGGCATATGGAAAAAAAAAAAGTAGAATGCGGTCCAGGGTATAATTCTGAAAAGAAATGCATGACTCGGACAAACGGCTTCCTGAAAAACAGAATAAAAAAAAGACCCAAGAACGAGAGGAAAAGTGTCGTGATACCCGTGGTTTCTGTTGATTCTAATGTTTGTCTCAATCATCATGCTGTTGAACATGGCTCTGGCAATGTGCTCCTGTTAAAAATCCTTGCCCGGCTCGGGCAAGTACTGTATCCGGGGTATTCCAAGTCCACTGGTGCCAAGAAAGGTTGAGGTCCAGAAACTATTTTTCAAAGTCCGTTCTAGTCCAGGAGAGGTTTCCAGAGGCGTTCCGTTCCAAGGCTCAAGGGTCTGTTTTGCTCCGTGTGTCCTCCGGGAAATAAAATGATACATGAATCGGCGCTCAACATGATACAACATGACAAGAAGAAAAAAGTATCCCGGAACCTGAAAGAAAGAAAAGAAAACAGTACCTAGCGAGTGATTGAGCCTCATCGAGGTCGGCTGAGCTATACCCTGGCATGTTGGCCGGGTTCGACACAACAAGAGCAATTGACATTGTTTCCTGGAGAACGGTGGTGTGAAGCACTTCAACACCGAGAGATCAAAATTGGATCAATGGGGTTTTCAGTGGCAACGCAACAGGATCCTTTTTGGCAAAGAGCTGTAGAGCTGGAAAGCCAAACAGACTCTGGTGCAGATGGGCAAGACAGATCCTTCGGAGTGGCTCTTAGCCTGACGGGTGACAGGGTCCCTTGGGCAGGTTTTCTTGGCGGCAAGGTCAGGGACAGAGGAGAGAGCAAGAAACAATGAGGCGCAGGCTTGAGTAAAGAGGAACGAGGAATTGAGGATGGTGTAGAAGAGGAAGACACAGTACTCGGGCGTCGACTGCTTGGAGTTGGGAATTGGGCAGGGAGGTTGGGCAGGAAGAAGGGCAGGAAAGGGGCCGGCAGAGTTGGGCTCGCGGGGAGCATGCGGGTTTTATTGTCGTGATGGACGCCCGACGGCGACATCAGCAACAGAAACGAGATCCGCCGGGCCCCACCGGAAGGCCTCGCGGGTGGACGCACCAGGCAGGGAAGCAGGGTCGGCGACAGGGGCTGTCGGGGCCGCATGAATGCGCTGGCACCATCATGACGAGTGGTTGTGCTTGCATCCACCCGCGATGCAGGGATGAGGTCGTGACCGGTCTTCCTCGTCGGATGATAGGACGTTGCGGTGGGCGCGGTGCCGCAGTTGGCGCGGTGGCCGCACCGGCCGCAGACAACAAAGCAGAGCAGTGCGCATTCGTGTAGGTGGCCGACATGAGTCCTCACTTCTTTCTGCTCATTTCTCCTCATCTCCGCTCATTTCTCCTCTGATGAGCACGGGGCGAGCGGGGTTTGATTTCCAAGCCGTTTGTTGCGACGCAAATGATGGCCACTCTTCTCGTCCCGCCAACCGCAAGCCGCTTCCAGCCACGCCGGGAAAAGGGTGAAACGAAATTGAAAAGAACTCGTCCGGCAAGCCTGGGTTGGTGAAGGTCATCGTCAGTCTCCAAAATACCGCTAACAAACCTGCTGGGCTGCATCCGCGACTGATTGTTGCTCTGGCCAATGCAGTACATCAAGTGTGTACATTTGCATGTATGTACATAGTTACAGTGCTTACCGCCTGTGTGACCAGCCACCCACGAGATCAACCGGAGACCATCCAGACTGCATGTCGGCGCATGTCGGTGCATGTCGGTGCATGTCGGTGCATGTGTCGCTACGTGGCCGTGGCTGCATGAGATAAGCCGAGTCGGCAGCGAGACGAGACAAGCGAATTTCTGAACCCTCATGTAGTAATTGCCGCTTTTTCGTTGGATTAGAAAAAGGCCTCATGACATGCCGCATCGGCGAATGGGATAAACCGCTACGGCATGCTGAACAACGCATCCCCTTTCCGGCCTGTGAAGATGTGATGAAACAAAGCATCACGCGTTTTTTTTTTTTTTTTTTGTCGTTTTTCCTTCTTTTTCCTCCCCTCAGCTCGATGTGATTAATAACCACTACGCCAGTCAGACTTGCTGACAGCGCCTCTCACGGCGGCAGTCGTCCTGTATTGGAGTCGTGGCTGGTGGCTGGACAAAGGACCGACGTTGGAAGACACGGGACGGCACGTGCAGCACGTGGGTTCGTTGGCTGGACGGGTTGGCAACATGTAGTGAATGGATCTCGTCACCACCGTCTCACTAGTTATTCTCTCCTGTTGTCTCTTACGCTTCGTTGTCTCTGCAGCGAATGCACTGCTTTACGACACGACAACACGTAAAGACAGAAACCTTCGTCATGGTCCATACATACTTTCCAACACAGTTTGAATATATCACAATGACGCGTGTTCGTCAAGCGGCTGTAGTTCGCGCCCAAGTGGCTTCGCCGAAAACCTATAAAACGCTGCGTTATTCTTTTGATCAGTATCAAGCTGACCACCGACATTGTGAAACCTGGTCGTCTTCATTAACTCGATAGCCGGGGATCCTGTCAGTTTTGCTCCATTCATGAGTCGACAATTCGAAATGGTCTCAGTGAGCCCCAGCTGACTCATGTCAAACCTGTTTTCCCTGGCTTCTATTTTTTTCCGTTTTGTTGACTTTTTCTTTCCTCTTCCTTTTCTCTTGGCCCTTTATAACGCTGAAAGGAGGCGTGACAGATGAATTGTAATGTGCCTTGTCATGTCGTCGTCGTTTTTTCGCCTCTCCACCGCCCAGCTCAAGCCGTGGTCTAGTTCGGTGGTCGGGAGCTCACTCGCAGTGCTGTCAATCATGTATGTGCTCAATGGTTAATCCACTGGAAATGACGAGCCCCTCACTCCTTGGCCGTCACAACGCGATCAAGGACGCTCGAGATGCTACTGGCAACCCTTTTCAGAAGTTCCGTTGTTTACTTCCATCCGCTGTTCATCGAACGGATCAGCCGCAACAAGCCCAGTGCTTCATAGGATGTCCCGAGGACTCGTCGCAAACATGAGATTTTATCCCCTCAGCTGTCCGCGTCTCGGACATACGCTTGTAGGGCTGGGGTTGACGGTGAAGACTTGATTGATGACTGAGGCTCGAAGGTCTAAACAGACAACATGTGTGACAGCAGCTCTGTCTTTCACGTGCAGGATCAGGGGTTGACCATAGAGAAGTTGCAAGTTCTCCCAAGTCAGTCACAGGTTCCAGCCGCTTCAATAATACTAATCAAAGACGTGTTTGGCAATCCGGAATTGACACGTATCGTCAGAAGGATGCACATTTGAGTGGTTATGCCCCCTACTTATGTATGTTCGACGCGGCAGCGCGTGCCACTGGATCAAGCCTGACGTCATCTTACTGCCTGACACATTGATGAGGCTACAGATAAATCGAGAGTTGGTCCCTGAGATAAGTCGAGAGTTGCTCTACTTTTTCCGCACTTCACGTAACCAACTCTTAACTTATCTCAGCTCTCACTTAATAATTAATTAACAATTAATTGACAATTAATTACGCATATACGCGCCTACGCACGCCGCGCCCGCGCGCACGCACACTAGCGCCCCTATATTATAGAATTGCATAAAAAAATTTTTATATATATATCTGCGAATTGCTTTATAATTAATTATGTATTAGCCTTAACAATAATATTGCTACTATACCTTATACTCTCTAAAATCTCTTTAAAATTCTTAAAAAATCACCTCTTTTCTACAACTTAATAATTAATTCTTAATTACTTGTCTCTATCCTTATATATAGTATCCCCTTTTCTACTTTAAAAAATAGAATTAAAAAAAAGAAAAAAAATTAAAAAAAAATTAAAAAAAAATTAAGAAAAATTAAGGAAATTTTTAAAAAAAAAAGATCTTTATTGTTTATTAATTAATTATCTACCCTTTATATATTATATTCTATTTCTTACCTAAAAAGAAAATCAGAAAAAATCAGAAAAAATCAGAAAAAATCAGAAAAAATCGGAAAAAATCGGAAAAAATCAGAAAAAACTTATAAAAATTTTTTTTAAAAAAGGGCTTATTAATTTATTATATTTAAGTTTATTAGTTAGGATTCCTTTTATTCTAAGGAGGAAAATTAGAGAAATATTAAGGAAAATTTTAGGCTAAGTCTTAGTAGACTACTTAATATAGTAAAAGAAGAGGTAAGTATTTTATATAATTTTTAATAACTTTAGAATTTATTTTATTTACTTTTTCTTATAGGAAATTATTTATGAGAAAGAAGCTATTATAACTACTTCTAATTCTGTTCTAATTATTTTATTAGTAAATCCTTCTTAGTTTGGTTAGAAATCTATTTGTAAAGGCATAATTACTGCAATAATAATTTATTATTCACCCTTTATTTTAAACTAGCTAAAGACCTCTAATTTAGGCTATACTTACTTAATTTTTACTAAAGGTTTAACTAAGGAATAATATATATAACCTTAGTCTATTGTAAGTTTTTTATATTAAAAATTCTAAGAAAAATAACTAATTTTTAATAGATTTAGTATTTATTAAGGCATAATTTACTAGGATTCTTAACAACCTCTGCTTTTTTAAAGTCCGTTCTAGTTAAGGTTTTTCACTATAAATGTATTGGAATTAAGTGTTGTAAGCACTTAGATCCAAGGCTTAAAAATTGGACTCATATAGAAGTAACCTCTTTATATTGGGACAAATGGCAAGAGATTTTTAATAAATTACACATGCCTTCTTTAGAAAGAAGAGCCCTATTATAAGTGTTTTTTTTTTATTTTATTTTTTATTTTTTAACTAATTTTTTTAGTTAGATTTTTGCACAACTTTCGACTTATAATAAGCAATTATCTTATGCAAAAGCTACGGATATCTCAGAATCCCAGCCTTATAAGCTATGTATAATTAAAACAGATTATAATGTAAGTTATATTGCTTTTTATTTAATTTTTAAGGCATTTATAACTAATTAATTCTAGGTTGTTACAACAGATAAGATATATTTTCTATAATGTGTAAATGCATCTTAACATTATAATAGGCATTAAAGCTCTTTAATTCCTACTAAATTTTAGCCTTATATTAATACTATAAGGCAATTAATTAACAGCCCTAGCTTAGCACAAACTAATAAGTATTGCTTTTTTATTGCAAATAATAGTTGCAGAAAATCAAAGTGTAGTAAGTTTATTTTTCTATTTTTATAAATTTAGAATCTATTATTAATATATTATAGGTATTACTTATTTACACTCTAGAAAGGGTCGAATTCAAGGGCAAAAATATAACATGAAACTTAACTTTATAATCCCTAAGGATAATATAGTTCCTTATATTATAATTAAGTTAATAGGCACACACAGCCACCCACCCCCTCCACCTAAAAAAACGCCTAAATTCATTATAAAGCAATTATAGGCTATATTACAAAAGGAAGAGAGAAAGCCGGATTCCTTAAGTAAGTTTTTTAATATTTTTTTCTATTAAATAAGCTAACTTTTCTTAAATATATAGCTTAATTCTCCTGCTTTTAAGGAATTACTGCGGGAATCTAATGCAGAATCAATTACCTAGTTATACCTAAGCTTAGCTAATAATAGCCGGCTTAGGTATTTCCTTAAAAAGCATAAAATAATTCATTTTCCACTAAGGTCTTCTAGGCTAGCTGCCTACTTTAAATATCTTTTAAAGCATAAAGATAATAGCAATTAAGTAAGTGATTTTTAATAGCTTTTTAATTCTTTACTAATGTTTTTTTAGTATATATAAATCTTTAAAGATAATAGCGTTAATTTATTAATTGCTATGTTTTTTAAAGAGCAAGCAGAGCTCTTTAAAAAGCCTAACTTTAAGACCTTCTAAGTTAATATAAATTTTAAGCATTTAAAGGACCCAAAAATAAAGGAAATTATTTGGGGCACTTATGATAATAAGGCTAAATTAGGTATGTTTCCTTTATAATACATTATGAATTTATTACTAATTTTTCTAGTAATTCCTCTTGTTTAGGTTATAATTAATGCACAAAGTAGCCCTGCTTATTATGCTATGTTTTCTAAGGTTTTTCAGCACTTAGAAAAGATATATAATATTCGAATTCAGTGGCATTATATCTATAGCTAAGGCCTTTTTAGTATTATACTTAACCAGGATATAGCTTATATTAATAGTAAGTGATTTTTAATGACTTTTAAATTATTTTTATATTAATTTTTCTAGGCTTTTTAAAATATCTCTTAGATAATGTTAATCCTTAACATCAAGAGCCTTCTTAGTATAGTCTTAGGTTTATTTGCCTCTGTTATGTTCACTTTGCTAGAGGTGTTAGTAAGTATTAGCTTTATTTCTTTTTTTTAATTTATTACTAATTTATTATAGGGCAAACCATTCAGTCTATTAGGGAGTATAATAATGTTGCTTTATAGCAAACTATAATGGATTTATTAAATTGTTCATTAATTTTTAGCTTCTATAAAGCTTTGGATTTATTGCTCTTACGTAAGTTAATTTTTATTTAATTTTTAATTATTTACTAATTCATTTTAGACTTTCCAAAGCTTTCTGATTGGATTTAGCATAAAAGGCAAAGAATTATAGCTTTTAGGCTATGTAGAGGTTGCTTAGAAATGCAAGCTATTCAATAGGAGACTTGCATAAGCCACACAAATTATGCTAAGCAGCTTTATAAGATATTATATAATTATAGTAGCCGGTATTCTTCTTTAATTAAGGTTATTAAGACGTAAGTAATTTTTAATCTTTTATTAATTATTTTATACTAATTATATAATAAATAGGAATGAATATTATGATTAAAACTTGTTAGCTAAAGTTAGAGTTGCTACAACTTTTGGCACATAAGTAAGCTATTGTGATAATTTAATAGAAGGGAGGTTCTTAATAAGATTTAGAAGGGAAAGTAAGTAATATATTAATTTATTTTTAATGAATTTTCTACTAATCTTTAAAGGGTTATGGAAATATAAATAAGCTTTAGTAGCTCTTTCTTCTGATATAGAAGATAATAGCTTTTTATCTGATAATAGCTCTGGTCTGCTATCAAGCCCTATTCCTAGCCCCTCTATTACCCTTAATAATCAATTATTAAGCGTAAATAAGGGGCGACAAAATAGCTATGCTAGTTCAGTCTTATCTTCTGGGTTTATAAGGTAAATTACTTTATTATTCCTTTAGAATTTATAATTAATTACTAATATATTATAGAGCCCCTAGAGCCTCTACTCCTTAAAGACCCTCTAATACTTAGAAGAATAGTCTTGAAGCAAAAGATAAAGAAATAGAGCTTTTAAAAGCTTAGCTTGTATTAGAAAAGGCTAAAATCGAAAGACTTACTTTAGAAAGACTTGAGAAAGAGAGACTAGAGAGGCTGGAAGGTAAAAGGAATGAATAATTCCTTATTAATTATATATAGGTTTTTTTCCCTATTATAGGGTTTCCTATAGATAAAATTCTATAGCTTATTTAATAAAGATTAAT
>SRPV01000374.1:0-21462 GCA_018360135.1 Claviceps sorghi | reverse complement strand
TTAAAAAAAAAAAAAAAAAAAAAAAAAAAAAAAAAAAAAAAAAAAAAAAAAAAAAAAACCTTAGCCATTTTGGCAAAATGGCTTCATATAACTCGGATTCCTCAGAAGGGGAATTCACGGAAACCAAAGTCCTCCTGGGATATGCTTCGAAAGACGCAGAAGACGAAACTATAAGCAAACTAGGTGGCATACCTGTACGTGCGTTCTAATTCTATCCGCGGAAAAAGCTATCGATGCCCTGAACACCTGTTGGGTTTGCGACTGGACTGACACGACCTAAAGGATTGGCTAGATCCCGAAAAGCCGCCGTCTGCAGCTCTTGCTCGTTGCGCAGCCTGCAAAGATCTCATGGTCCTCATCCTGCAGCTAAACGCCGAGTTACCAGAGAAATTCCCAGGCCATGATCGCCGATTATACATTTTCGCTTGCAAAAGGACCTCATGTCGTCGCAAAAACGGTAGCATCAGGGCCCTGAGAGGAGTAAGAGCGTGGGGCGATGAGGAAAGCATGACAATGCCAGAGGCAGATCCTGTGCCGGAACAGGAGGAACCGAAACCGAAATCGACGAACAATAGTCCGGCGCTGGGCGATGCCTTGTTTGGAGGAAACGCTTTCGGCGGAGGAGCCCCGGCCGCTGGCGCAAACCCATTCTCTTCCAGCAACACCAATCCTTTCAGTACGCAGAACAACTCGAGCAATCCCTTCAGTGCTTCGTCGTCCCAGAGCCCAGAAATCTTGCAGCCGCGACCGCAAGACTCGACGGCTTCCCCGAGAGGTCAAGAAGATAAAGAACAAGAGTCTCCCGAGTTGAGCAGGACATTCGCGGAGACGCTATCGCTCAACAACAACGACAGCAGCAGCAGCAGCAACCAGGTCGCGAACTCGCCTCCACTTTATGAATCATGGCCAGACAGCTCGTCACAGCCTTCGCCATACCCGACTCTGTATCTCGCCGAGGCTGAATACGAAACCCTCGACCTGATCCCCGCCAAGATCCCGGAGAATGCACAAATCGAGGCGGCCGATGCGCCAGAAACGGTGTCGGCTCTCGACAAAGAAGCCTTCGAGTCCTCCATGGATGCGACCTTTCAGAAATTTGCGGATCGTCTGGCCCAAAATCCGGACCAAGTGATTCGGTACGAGTTTGGTGGCATCCCGCTCCTATACTCCAAGACGGATGCTGTTGGTCAAAAGCTCAGCAAAGGCTCCATCCCAGGCTGCTCCAATTGTGGCGGTAGAAGAATGTTCGAAGTCCAGCTTACGCCGAATGCCATTACTGAGTTGGAAGCAGACGATATGAGCCTGGAGGGGATGGAGTGGGGCACTATTATCGTAGGTGTCTGTGAAAAGGATTGTATTCCCAGATATGTCGAGAAGGGTGAGTCTGGGTATCTCGAGGAGTGGGCTGGAGTACAGTGGGAGGAGTTGGTGAAGCAGTAGTAGATGACCGTCACGGACGAATATTCCTGTTACGTACAGGTCGAGACGACAGGATCGTCGTATACACCCCTGAAATCGTGACCAGTCCCCTGATAAACCCAGATTTTGACCCAGCACATCTGCGTTCTGTGCAGAGCCTAGATTTCAATACCGCTAATACAATGAGATGTTCCGATTTAACGCCCTGAGTAGATATTTCTCCATGTCTTTTTTCTGCTGGATGAATCCCCTCTTTCCTCGATGATAACCTCGCGCCACCTTGCTCTTTGCATATGCACGAAGAATGCGCTGACTTATCCTGCGGTTCCCGAGGTTCATCGTAGCCCGTAAAACCTAGCCCGCCAAACTCACTTCTCTCTGTCCTCGCTGCCCCATCCGAATATATTCACCAAATCAGCTCGTGGTCGGGGGGAAAGAAAAACCCAGTTTCCCCTGTCGTTCAAACTGTCTCTTCCCATGAACGTCGAATGACTCTTGAGAACTGCTCGACGCTGACGTCTTCACGGATCTCGGCCTTCTTTGCCTCGTTTTCGGGGTTAGAGGGAATCTTGATGTTGCCTTCTTCATCAATGGTCCAACCGGCGACTTCGGTGACAAAGTTGCGAGTGGCTTCTTCGTTGAGACCGAGCCACGACTCGAGGTGGGTGAGCTTGAGCTCCCGGAAAGCCTGCGAGATGAGTCGGGCGATGGTGTGGCGGATGGTGTCTTCAAAGCCTGAAATGTCGGCAATCAGGTCGGCGCACAAATCATCGCCGTCGACGGTCGCCCAGAACTGAGCGTACTGGGAGCCTTCAAGCTGGGAGTTCAGCGAGCGCAACTTGCTCAGAGCCTCGGCGAGCTCGCCAGTGGCAGCGGCGGTGGGATTGATGAGATGAAGAGTCAGAGAGAACTGGGGGGACGGAAATAAGGTCATCGCTTTGACCAGGATGTTGGTGACGACTTCATCCTTCAATCGATCGGGGTTGAGCTGGTATCTGTTATTTGACGCAGTTTTTGAGTTCTTTTGTCAGCCATCTATGTTCTCGACGATTGTATGAGGTTATAGCGACAGTTTGTATATAAGCTGTTTAGAAATGTAAATGGAAGTCGGTAAGAAGACATGAAGGGCGCGAATCGAATGAAACTTGTCGCTACCAGGCAATAGGAAATATTGACAAAACATCACTCATCAAAGTCCCAGGACTTCAAGTATGCACGTGGAGCGCAAATGAACTAAGTACAGCTAAGAAAACATCTTTCGTCCCTTTCTCTTCTCTCTCTCTCTCTCTCTCTCTCTCTCCATCTTTTTTTTTTTTTTTCAACTTTCCAAAGAGATGCAGGACGGAAAAGAGGTCAACTCACAACTTCAACAACGTTCGATTGGCATTGGAGTCGCAAAACTTCTGCTCGCATTGCTCCTGAAGGTAAGTTTCAAGAGTACTGACAGCCTCGGGATTATAGCGCTCGAGGCCGTTGATAATGTTGGTGATGTAATCTGGCCGCTCGGGCGGGTCCTCGCCGTTCATTCTGTCGGTTTTTGAGGGGTACAAGGTGAGGAGATGAAAGTCTGCTCGCGGAGAGAGGATGGTGATGGCGGGGCGGAGGGAAGTTTTCGGTGGTTTGTGTGAGGAGGTCGCTTGTGCGCGCGCCGAAGGGGCTTAGCGCACATGGAATGGGGCTGGTCATTTTGTGGCTGGTAGGACGGAGAGATACACCCAGCCACCCTACGAGTCATATGGCATGGATTGAAAATATCACGTGTTGACGCTTTTGGAAAGCGTCATAGTTGATCAGAACTGCCATGCAAGTAAAGTAAGATGAAGCAAATCCGGGAGATACCTTTTGCTTGCCCAATTCGAATGCGCACTTTTGACAAGGTACGTTTTTTTCCGGAACTATTGTGTGCGTTGGCTCCCGGGCTGGAGCCGTGCCTAATGGATCTGTGATTGAGATGCTGTGTTGCTATCGTGATTGACAGCAGCCGAAACGCTGGGCATTGTTACCACAATGTCTAGCCCCGCCAAGAAAAGAAAGTTAGGCAAGGACGATACCAGAAGTGCAATAAGGCCAAAGGGTCTCGAGTTTTTCTTCGCGCGGCAGAGGGAAAACAATGGTTCTTCTCCGTCAACCGCGCCGAATGAATCTTCGGGTGCACCATCACCTAAGTTGTCAGATGAGGAATTCGCTCGCAAACTACAGGCTGAGTGGGATCAGGAGGTCGCAAATGACGGCCACAACCGAGATCAGCGGTCGAGAAGCGCATCATCTGTTCATAAGTTCTCTGCGGAAGCCGCGGGATTCGACACTCAATGTCAACCGGATCCTGCTTGTCCGACATTGCAAGAGAGAACAACCAGAATGCCGAGCTCAACGCTCACATTGCAGTCTACCGGTGCAGCTGAGGACTATATAACTTCCTCGTTACCCTTGGATGAATCTCCTCTAGTGTTTAAGCCTTCAGAATACATTGACTTGTTGAAACACCACTGGGAAGCTGAAGGCGGAAACGCATCGTATGCCCTGCTTACGAGGTGTTTTGTTCTCGTAAGCGCCACGGCCAGTAGAATCAAGATAGTCGATACTATGGTCAATTGTTTGCGAATTTTGATAGAAGGTGACCCGTCAAGCCTCCTGCCTGCTGTAAGTGAGTGAGTCCAGTTGGACTAAAGATGGATCAAATGTTGACCAGACTGCCCAGGTGTGGCTAGCGACCAACTCTATTTCGCCTTCCTACGTATCCCTAGAGTTGGGCTTGGGAGGGTCCGCCATTTCGAAAGCCCTTAAACAAGTTTGCGGTCTGGACAACAGGTCGCTCAAGACTCTGTATGATAAACATGGTGATGCTGGCGATGTTGCCTTCGAGGCAAAGAAAAAGCAGAGTTTCACTCTGAGAAAGCCGAAGCCACTTACCATCAAAGGGGTCTATCAAGCTCTCGTCAAAATCGCCAGTTCTCACGGGCAAGGCAGCGCTGAGACGAAACAGCGCATTGTCGATCGACTTTTACAAGACGCCAGGGGTGGCGAGGAAAGTCGGTTCGTGGTTCGGACCCTCTGCCAGCATGTGAGTTGCCCGCCAACTTCTATTTTATCCTTCACGGTGGTTCAGGAATGCTCACCCGGTATACTAGCTCAGAATTGGAGCCGTCAAGACAACAATGCTTATCGCGCTGTCCAGGGCATTCCTGCTTTCGAGAGCTCCTGATTCAAACGTGGTTCTCAGGGGAACCTCGGAATTATCTCAGCTGAAAAGGGACGAATTGACCGAGATATGGAGCAAAGCAGAAGAGATTGTTAAGGCCTGTTTTGCCCGGCGACCAAACTACAACGATTTAATTCCTGCGCTCTTGGAAATAGGTATATCGGCCGAGCTGTTGATTCGCTGCGGCCTATCATTACACGTCCCGCTACGCCCCATGCTGGGCAGCATCACGAGAGACTTGTCAGAAATGTTGACTAAACTCCAAGGAAGGGATTTTGCTTGCGAATACAAGTACGATGGGCAGCGGGCCCAGATTCATTGTGATGCGCAAGGCACGGTGTCCATATTCTCGCGGCACTTGGAGCTGATGACGGAAAAATATCCCGACCTTGTCCAACTTGTGCCAAAAATCCGGAGCGAAGGTGTAAGCAGCTTTATCATGGAGGGCGAGGTGGTGGCAATGGACCACGGCAGTGGCGAACTCAAGAGCTTTCAGACGTTGACCAACCGAGCGAGAAAAGACGTCGACCTAGGGACTATCAAAGTCGGGGTCTGCTTCTTTGCTTTTGATCTGATGTACCTCAACGAACAGCCGCTTCTTGATCGATCATTCAGAGAGCGAAGGGAGTTGCTCAAATCGCTCTTCACAGAGGTGCCACATCACTTCACCTGGGTGAAGAGCCTTGACGCCACATCCAGCGACTCTGAAGCTGTGTTGGAATTCTTCAAGTCGGCCATTGAGAACAAATGTGAGGGAATCATGGTCAAGATTCTGGATAATCTCGTGAACGTGCCGTATAGCGGGGTCACGGAAGACCAAGAGATTGTAGATACTGTGAAGCTCTCCTCACCAAAAGAGAGTAGAGACAGAGCGAAGGGCATGAATGGAAGCGGCGAAAATCACAACAAAAAACCGACTTCTCGACGAAAACCTCTTCTAGCAACATATGAACCGGACAAACGACTCGACTCCTGGCTGAAAGTCAAGAAGGACTATAACTCTAGCTTTGATACGCTCGACCTCATTCCCATTGCTGGCTGGCACGGTCAGGGCCGAAAGGCAAAGTGGTGGTCCCCTGTGCTTCTTGCCGTCCGTAACGAAGAGTCAGGCATGCTTGAAGCAGTATGCAAATGCATGTCTGGCTTCACTGATTCTTTTTACAAGACTATGAAGCAGTTCTACGATGACGGCGAAGAAACGCAAGAGCCAAAGAATACCAAGGCACAAAAACCAGGTTTCATCGAGTATCGCGGACCGCTTCCCGATGTCTGGTTTGAGCCGCAGGAGGTCTGGGAGATGGCATTTGCAGACATCACCTTGAGCCCGACGTACACTGCAGCGAAAGGCCTCGTCAGTGAAGAGCGAGGGCTCAGTTTGAGGTTTCCACGCTTCGTGAAGAAGAGGGACGATAAGAGCCTGGAAGAGGCGAGCACCAGTGATTTTCTGGCAGGACTTTGGAGAAAGCAGGAAGCCAAAGCGGTAACTGCTCGGGGAAAGGAGGCGGCGGAAGACCATGGCCAGAATGTTGCCGAGGATGAAGGTGCAGAGTAGTTGTTCCGGCAAAGCGTACATGACATGACAATCAGGTACAGGAACTATTTTTTTCCTTTCCTTCTTTTTCCTTCTTTTTTCCCCCCCTTCTTTTTGTCATTCAGGAAGGGACAAAAAAAAAGATAGGAAGAAGGAACGCATGCTATGTATCAGGGCGCATCGGCAGCATTTCCAGAGCATCATTGGTCATCTCATCTACAAGTGACCCATTATGATTTCCCGGCATTGAGCTTTTGCGCAATCAAGCTGAACACTGCTACTGAGCCCATAAACAAGACAGCATTGTAGAACTGAGCTCTGTGTCAATAAGAAGAGCGACGAGACCGACCGCGGTGCACATGTGTACGTACAGCTCTCCTGGACACGTCTCTCTCTTCATCGTCTGTACGCGCTTCGATGAAGAGCCTTCTTAGATTAGGAAAGTTGGCCTACAGCATGCATTAGGATCGGGGGCAGAGGGTGACAAGTAATTGCAGGTGGCATACCATATCAGGTGCGATTGGTATACGGCGAGTTTTCTGGGAAAACGTGCGACGTCGACTTGCTCGGACAGATGCAGAGAGAGGGAATAGAGTAGAGGAGTGACTGACAGAAGTCGCCGTTGGAGCATCAATGTCCGTCCACTGCCGCATGTGGGCAGCACCGGGGGTCTTGGACCCGACGTTAACAGGTGTCGGCCAGTGGGACACGATGTTGTGTTAACCGGCACTGGGCGGCGGATGTTGGTGGGCCGCTCTGCCCACATACAATGGATACTTTAGCGTCTGGTGAGCCCCGAGGCCTACATAATGTACAGTCGGGTTAGGTAGGTAGGTACCTTATGTAGACACCCTGTGCGCCCCGACGGTAGCATGCATCATGGCTCGTCGGCCCGTCTGGTCCGTCGTTGATGCCACCTCCAACCTGACCCTCGTTTGGCCATCTCGCGACTACACGCCCGCGAGAGGCGACATTGGGGCCATCTGCGAGGCTCCACGACTGCATGCCTGACAGACGTACACTCACATACCGTTCCTCCTCCTAGCGAAACAACGATATTGTCGCCGAGGCCAGCTTTTGTCATCGACGTTGCCCCGTCCGGCCTCTGGAATCCAACACCTCGTGTGCGCTCCCAGATATCGAAGATGGCGGTCAATCGTATTCGCGGCGCCTTCGCCGCGCCCCGAAAGGGCGAAACCTTCGAGTTGCGAGCGGGCCTGGTATCGCAGTATGCGTACGAGCGCAAGGAATCTATTCAGAAGACCATCATGGCCATGACTCTCGGTAAAGACGTCTCCGCCCTGTTCCCAGACGTTTTGAAGAATATTGCGACCTCGGATCTCGACCAGAAGAAGCTCGTATACTTGTACCTGATGTACGTTTGAGTATTGCAATCATCAATAGCAAGCTTGTCTGGTGATGAAAAAAAAAAGTAAAAAATAAAAAATAATAAAAAAAAATCCCATGCGGCATGAGGAGAGAAGATGACGAATCTTGCTCTTTAACCATTTTCATCATGGCACTGACTTTTCAATAGGAACTACGCCAAATCCCACCCCGACCTCTGCATTCTTGCTGTAAACACATTCGTACAAGATTCAGAGGATCCGAACCCCCTTGTCCGAGCACTAGCCATCCGTACCATGGGCTGTATACGAGTGGACAAGATGGTGGATTATATGGAAGAGCCGTTGCGGAAGACCCTTCGGGACGAATCACCATATGTGCGAAAGACAGCCGCCATCTGTGTGGCAAAACTGTTTGATCTGAACCCTTCCATGTGTATCGAGAACGGATTCCTCGAGACTCTTCAGGAGATGATTGGTGATCCGAACCCCATGGTCGTTGCCAACTCTGTTCAGGCGCTTTCCGAAATCAGCGAAAGTGCACCAGAAACCAGGGCTCTCGTCATCACCCCGGTGACCTTGAAGAAGCTCTTAATGGCCCTGAACGAATGCACAGAGTGGGGACGAATTACGGTTTTGACGACGCTCTCCAATTATCCTGCGACCGACATTAAAGAATCAGAACACATCTGCGAACGCGCCGTGCCGCAGTTCCAACACGTGAACCCTGCCGTGGTGCTCGCAGCTATCAAGGTTGTATTTACGCATATGCAGGCCGTCAACCCCGAGATGGTCCGATCTCTCCTAAAGAAGATGGCGCCTCCTCTCGGTATGTATACAGAGAAACCCAAAAACGAGAAAAAGAAAGGAAAGGAAAGAAGAAGAAGAACAACAACAACAAGAAGAAGAAGAACAAGAAGAAAGAAAGAAAGAAAGCCTTGCATCCATGTGCTAAGAATTTGATTTTCTACTGCTTAGTGACCCTGGTAGCGTCGGCCCCCGAAGTTCAGTACGTTGCCTTGCGCAACATTGATCTGCTGCTCCAAGCCAAGCCAGATATCCTCAGTAAAGAATTGCGCGTGTTCTTTTGCAAATACAATGATCCGCCGTACGTCAAGCTTCAGAAGCTTGAAATCATGGTGCGGATAGCAAACGAGAAGAATTATGAGCAACTGCTGGCTGAGTTGAAAGAATACGCCCTGGAGGTTGACATGGATTTTGTCCGCCGAGCCGTCAAGGCGATTGGTCAAGTAGCAATCAAGATCGAAAATGCCAGCGCCAAGTGTGTACAAGCCCTGGAAGACCTGATTGCGACCAAGGTCAACTATGTGGTACAGGAAGTCATCGTGGTTGTCAAGGATATCTTGCGCAAGTATCCCGGCTACGAAGGCGTTATTCCCACGTTATGCGAGTACATTGATGAGCTTGATGAGCCAAACGCCAGGGGTTCCCTCATTTGGATAGTTGGAGAATACGCAGAGAAAATCAGCAATGCACCCCAGATTCTGGAGGGTTTTGTCGATGGATTCATGGAGGAGTTCACTCAGGTATGTACCAAGCCGCATCGCGACCTGTTTCGTGGAGATGAGTGTACCTAAACTAACCTACTCTCAGACCCAGCTACAGATTTTGACAGCAGTCGTCAAGTTGTTCCTCAAGAAACCTGGGAATACGCAAGGCCTGGTTCAAAAGGTTTTGCAGGCGGCCACTGCTGAGAACGACAACCCGGACATTCGCGACAGAGCATATGTCTATTGGCGTTTGCTGTCTGGCGACCTGGATGTTGCCAAGGTAAGATGGCCAGTGTACCGTGCATCCGGCGAGCTAGATTGTGTAGTAGGAAAAAACAAAAACAAAAACAAAAACAAAAATGCTGACTCGAAGGCTCTAGAGTATTGTCCTCTCCCAGAAACCTACAATTACCACGACCATGACCAGCTTGCCACCCACATTACTGGAGCAACTTCTCTCCGAACTGTCTACCCTGGCATCGGTATTCCATTGAACAGTCGGTCCCCACAAGACAATGCTCGTCCGCACTCAAGAGGAAATACACAACAAAGGAAATTTCCTTGGATCCAACAACTGGTTTTGTCGTTAATGGTTCGCCATGAAGCACATGCTGCCCGAGTGCCCCTGGGGCTTTTTTTCCTCCGTCGTTTTTTTTTTCTCCGGTAAAGCAGATTGCCATTTTCCGCCATCATCTAGGCCAATTGTCATCAAGGCCTTCCAATCGATATTGACATGTGTCTTCTTCTTCTTCTTCTTCTTCTTCTTCCTCTCTTCTTCTTCTCGGATTAGTTATAAAGTGGCTGCTCGGGCCACCATCGCCGCAGTCTGATTCCTGCCATACTATGAATTAAGCGTCTTGATCATCATCTTCTGCTTGTTCTTATCCGTAACTAAAATATGTCTGCTTTCAAACATAATCTTCATCGTCGCAACAATGCGGTGCAAGCTGCTTGCAGCTCCGCGCTCCTGGGTGAACCGGACAATCGTCAAGGGCCGCTTCTTGCCGTGCTCAATCACCGTCATCATCTCTGCAGCGAACTCGACTTCCTTCAAGTTCAAATCTGTTCATGGTCAGCTCCGGCACACATGTATTCATCATCGCCGTCTTCCACCAAGGGACATGGGGGCCCTACAGTTCTTAGCACCCAATTTAGCAAAGACAATATTGCGCTGCTTATCAACCTGGATGCTTCTCATTCCATATCGGCGCCATTCTCGGAGCAAAATCACGACTTCTTGACGAGCCCTCTTGCTAGACAGGGTCATGCAGAGATAACTGGTCGCTGGTTTCACCCGGAACAGTCTGGTGAGCCAATTCTGTTTGACTTCAATATTGCGAGTGCTGCCCGAGTTCAACGATGGCAACAAAGAGCGCCGCTTTCGAACCAACGTTTTGGTCTTTATCCGCTGGTTCTCGTATGCTTCATGATTCTCTTTTGCATTGTTAATCATTTTTGCTGCAGAACAACAACAGAAACAAGAAAGGAAAGAAGGAAAAAGAAGGAAAGAAGGAAAAGAAAGGAAAGACAAGGACGACGGAAATACAAAGAGAGAAGGAAAAAAGGGGAAAATACTAAAAGACTTACCCTCTTCTTTCAATGCCAAGTCTTTTGTTTTGTTTTTCCAGAATGGAAATGTAAAATTTCTCTTCTTACTGTCCTCGATATTTTCATCGCTCAGGCGACTTGGTTTCGGGTTTGTCGAGCTACTCGCCCGTCTTGTCGCATCAGTGTTGGAGGCAGTACTGGATTCCGCTCTCGATGCTCGTTTGAACCACAGAGACCTTTTCTTCTTGGGCCCTTCTTCCGCGTCGTAGATGTAATCATCAGTTTCCTGATTGCAGATTGCGGATTTCTGATGGAGCGGACGTCCAAAGCTGTCTTGACCATCTCCGTTGCCCGCCATGTTGGGATTCGGTGATCGGAGAAGGGCTCGTGGCCCGGGAGAATTGACCACCCGAATCGTGTGCTCAACCTTGCTGAGATACTCCATGCTGTGGTTCTTCTCATTTGCCCTTCGCATCGCGCTATGTGGTGGCGCCGACACGATGCGAGTTCCGTCGCCCTGTACCCCGGCGTTTTCATTAATCGATGGCAGAGTCGACAGCTTGCGAGAGGCTTGGCTGTATGTTGGAGCAGAGACGGCGCGCCTATCTGCTGGCCTGGGCAGAAAGACACCGACTCTAGTGGCTTCTTCACCGGCGGCCGCTTCCGTCCTGTTTTCTCTATTCGGTGGTTCTGCGTGTTCCGTGACTCTATCTCGAGTGCTTTGCTTCGTGTGTGTAGTGCCATCCTTTGGCAGTGGCGGCAAAGGACGGCTGTGCCAAGACGACGTAGAAATTTCCGTTGCAGGCGATACGTTTCTTGTTGCACTGTCGAGAGACAGAGAAAACGGGCTGGAGACACGTCTGGAATCTGCATCGATCATGGAAGAGCCGCACTCCGAATCGTCAACTGCAATACTTGTCTTGAAAGCTGCGTCGCAATCCTTGGCAATGTCGTTGCTGAAGTGACGCAGCTCTTCTTCGTTAAAGATCATCGACGCACCATCCTTCTGCGTTGCTCGGTTTTTGGGGGCACCAATGGCCTTCCGGACCGTTTCGTCTGTCTGTCTAGCCTTGCCCGGGCTGGACGACCTGGCAGCCGGAGCCGATGCTCGTTTCGCCGTCATTACGCCCACGCTGGCTAGCCCTGGAACTGAAATCGTCTTGCCGGCATTGGAACGACAACCAGGCCCAGCAGAGTTAGATCTGTTGCGAATATGAGAAAAGTTTACTCCGCGCTTGTGGCGAAGACTTGGAACTCGTATTTGAGGCGTTCCTTGTCTACTGCTTCGCAACGATGCCAGCGATCCATAAGAAGACTGCGGGCGGCTGGTGAGCGAGGCTCGAGTAGAGTTTGCTCGTATTCGTCGACTGTTCGAGACATTTTGCACTCTTTTGGCTGGTCCTGTGGTAGTTGTCGTGCTTATGACTTGTCCATCACGGTGCACGGTAACTCTTGCCTGACTGACTTGAGAGTCGCATTTCTGTAGCACGCGACTAGCTCGACATGGATCGTAGTTGTCAGTGTCGTCTTCGGCAGCCGTTGAAATGACTGTGAAGCGAGAGACGGAGCGGCCATGACCGTTGGCCCGGGTCTTTTCGAACTGACAAGTGGAGATCCGTTTCTTCCAGATTGTAGGCTTAAGATGGTGATAGTCGCTCATTGAATGTGCTAATTCTGGTTTAAAGTCCTCCAGTTGCTTGTTCCGATAGTTGTGAAGCAACCAATAAAAAGCCTTCTGATCGTTGGATCTAAATGGCATGGTGTCAGTTACAAGTGCCTCATGTTTTATCTGATTGATCCCTCATCTAATTCATTCACTTATTTCTTTTTTTTAAAAAGAAAAAGAAAAAGAAGAAGAAGAAGAAGAAAGGGGAGAAAGAGAAACAGAAAGAGAGAAAGGAAGGGGCTTAGGCTTTTCCTGAATAAGGAACATACTCTTCACATGTGAGTTTTAGTGCGAGATCTTGTTCGCTGAACATATGCCACATCGACCGAAGCTGTCGGAGGAGCTGAGGGTCAATCTCTTCTCGAGGCACCGGGGAGTATTGGAAGCCCTTTCTGGTATCTGGCAGCTGCCCCGTATTGTCTCCGAAGTCATCCAGGTAACTATACTTTTGGACAAGGGGATGTCGCCAGATGTCCCTGATGGTAATTCTTCGGTCTGGATTCACTTGCAGCATTCGTCTGATAAGGTCTTCGGCTTCGGGACTGAGGCCCCTGGGCATGACGTATTGTCCCTTTTTCGTCTTGTCCATCATCAAGCGCAAGTCTGGGTCGTCAAAGGGAAGGGTTGCAGACAGCATGGCGTATAAGATGACACCCATACTCCAGGTATCAGCCCGGTCTCCTCGGTACTGTTTATTCTTGAGAAGTTCAGGAGCCGCATAATGCGGGCTCCCGCAGGCCGTGGCAAGCTGGTGGGTAGCAGTTTGGTGAAGCGCAGCCATGCCAAAGTCAGCAATCTTGATTTGCAAGTCTGCCGTGATTAAAATGTTTTCGGGTTTCAAGTCCCGATGGCAGACATTGAAGGAATGACAGTAGGATATAGCGCTCATCATTTGTCTGAAGAAGAAAATGGCCAGTTCCTCGGGCAGGCGGCCGCGGGAGTTGATGAAGGTGAAGAGGTCTCCTTGGTCAATGTACTCGAGAATTAGGTAGCTGTGGCAGAGTTAGCGTACATGGTACGTAAATACTTGTTGGGTTCTTTTTTGGGGGAGTTGTTTTGTCTTTCTTCTTCGCCGGGTTTGGGACCTCTCACATTTCGGAACGATTTTCCCATATGTCATAGAGTTTCATGATATTTGGGTGCTCAATAAGCTTGAGAATGGCAACTTCACGCTCAATAGCCATGGGGACTCGCATTTCGCCATTGGACTCATCGGGCAGACTGCTGTCCCATTTACTCAACGCAGCCATTGAGCTATCTTGAACCAGATAGGCCATGCGTCGATTCACAATCTTGACCGCAGCAAGCTGATTTGTAAGGTTGTGACGGCATAATCGCACGCGAGCTGATGAGCCCTTGCCCAATGTGCGCCCCAGCTGCCATGGACCAATATGTGTTTTGTAGTTTTTCTTGCTTCGGCTGCTTGACGTCGACGCATATGAAGCTTGAGACATGCGCTTGTCCACTTCGGCGGTCTGCGCAGTTTGATGATGAAGAGGATATGTGGCAGCTTTGGTAGCGGCCGTTGTGGCCCCTCGATCTTCCTCTGGTCTTGCAAGTGCCACTTGATGATTATTCGAATTGAAGGCGGCTTGGTTTTGATCGAAGCGCGACTTGACTCGTTGTTGATTCAATGCTGGAAATGGTGAATTCATGCGGTTCGTCGTCTCCGCGAGAGGCGAACGAACTTTGGCAACCATTGCATCAGCCATGATGATATCGGTGTAGAGGTGAGAATTAGCACATAATATGTCGACGGGTTATTTCAAGCGTTATGCTCGACGCTCCCGTGTTTTGGTAGTAGATTTCGGTTTTTATCTGATAACTATGCGGGTTTCGTTGCAAGTCCAGGTAAGAGTAGACGCGAGCCAGGTGAGAATGCAAGTCTACCTACCCGCCTGGACCGAAGCAGGAGCCAAGGCGAGACGAATCTAGGCAGCGGGAAACGAAAAGTCTGTCGACTACGGCACCCGGGAGATACTTGAAGGAAGGAAAGCACAGTGTGTCTCCTACGGGACTAAGACAACACACGGAGACACGAACGTCGAGCGTAAGTTTTGCGGGTGAGCAGAAGAGTCAAAGATGAATGAATAGCCGTATGCAGCCGACATGGAAAACGGGGACCAGAGCGAAGAATGAAAGCCTCAACGCCCTCCCCCAAGACTACGGATGGTGGATGGGGATGTGGAATGCAATGTTTACTTCTCGGCTTACTTCTCGGGTCATGACGGCTGGTGTTTGGGTGCTGAAGTGCAAGCGAGCACGCATTATGGGACATGGACAGGTGACGGACCAGTCCAAGGGAGGTGGCCAACTGGCACTGATTCTGAGACTAGAACAAGTGACTGGCATCTGACGGAACGGAAGCTGCCAGCCGCCAGCCGCCAGCCGCCAGCCGCCAGCTGCCCGGGGTGGGGAGTCAGGCATTCGAGAGAGACAAGGAAGGAGGGGGGGGGGGCCATCATTGATGACTTTGACGAGGGCGCCCACCAGGCAGCGTCATTCCAGTTGCTAGCAACAACAAATGGGAACGCTGCAGGAGAGACGGACCTCTGCACCACTCCCCTCTTCACCACCCAGGTGCGTCTTGGCCGGGTAGCGATTTTGAAAGGAAGGCATCATCCATGACAACGTTGATGCTGATGTGTGCCTGGCCGACGGCTTTTCGAAGTGCTGGTTGGTGATACGGACGTGTATCATCGGCATTGCGGCGCGGTTTCTGAAGCAGTATGCTCGTTTGAAGGAAAGCCACTGACCCTTTGCGTGACTACCTAGGTAGGCAGGTAGATAGTTAACATTCCGGCCAGTTCAGACCCACGGTGAGATAGTGTTGGCATCGTCCATCATTGTGGTCCCGATTTGACATCGAGGGCCAATTGCATCGGTTGCAAGGGGCCCACAGCCTATAAAAAAAAAGAGAAAAAAGGGGAAAAGGAAAAGAAAAAAAACTAGTCTCCCGAAGCTGCGCATCGTCTGCGTTCTGGGTCTCGTTACGAGGGTGTCGCCTCCCGAACGCCGGCTCATGGCGTCGGCTCAAGGGCGTGTCGAATCTACTAGTCATTGGAGGCAGGTGGTCGTGTCAAGGTATAGATGGACCAATTTGCGACTGGAATTCAAGGGATGTAGTCGATGCATCACGGCAACAAAGGCCCACATTGTCGGGAAGGGTATCGATGGTGGTGACTAAGCTGCAGCGGTCTACGTGTTCCACCGCCCTCATCTACACACTACCCTGCGGCTAAGAAAGCATAGTAAGAATAGTATTGTCTTCAACGGCTAGGTGTTTTAATCAAAATAGTATAGCGTCGGATTTCTATTCTCTCGCAGTCAAGTCATCTGCATATATATGTGGCTGACGAGTCTGTACATGTGACAGACACTTCTCCCTATCTCGTAACAGCAGGGACACAAAAAACTAGACTGACGTGATGCCAAAAAAAAATCAAAATTAAAAACCTGTATTCAGAAATGACATGCCCGGTTTAAAAAAATGAGACTCCTTACTTAAGAAAATCACCGTGTCAGAAGACTAACACTACATAAACGACTCTTGTTATGCGCAATTGTTTTAGCATGTGCGAGCTTTGTAGCTGTTGCTTCTGCCATGGTAGGCTCAAAAAGAAAGACGACATTATACTACAAATTAAGAACCCAACTGTCAACAAGGTGGATCAGCAGGTCATCCGATCAGCGTAATTGGTTTAGTGGTAAAATTCTCCGTTGCCATGCGAGCAACGTCGGGGAGCCCTGGGTTCGATTCCCAGATTACGCATGTTATCTAGCCACATTGATTTATTTTTTTTGGTCTCGCTGAGTCAAGCGCATTTTAATGATAGCACCTCTCTCTAGGCCCCTCCCCAAAGGGGCGTCATATTAAGTGAAATCTGCGGCGATGCGATGAGGTATGTAGCATAGCCTTGGACTTATTTCCCTGAAACGGGAGTGATAAAGCTAATAATGTCCTAGATTAGAAATAAGTGTGCAGCAAGGAGCACAAGTACAAGTGTAGATCATCACGTCACTTGCACTTGTATCCAGATGAAGGGGCGTATCAATAGTTCGTGATTCATGCTAGTTGATTTACTTACAGTATATATGTCGTTTTACGATACGTATTGGTATCATTAAGCGTATGTACATATGTAGAGCAAGCAGCACACCTAAATATGTACGATCAATAGAGAACGACTGGACGCAGCTCTGACAGATGATGCACCAGTGGCGTGTCTGTCAATTCTATGGTCTTTCAAGATAGTCTAAAGACTGCATGCCAATCCACACCGAGATCCAGGCGGCTCATTTCATCAGGCGCCCTCCATGGCCTGCATTCATGTGAAAGCCAACAAAGCCAACGTGCACAATGAGTTTCTGCGGAAAGGAGAAGCGGCCCCACCCAATTCTATATACAGTACTAAGAAATGTACTCGGGTACTTGCTCTATCCACTAGGTACAGTGGGGCATAAGTAATTCTTAAACGTTTTACACTTAAATTGTCTGGCAACATATTTGGAGGTACCTGAATTCACTGTACCTAGGTACCTATCCGCGAACCTACCTAGGTAGGTAGTAGGAGGTTAGTGAGAAACGCGGGGAACACGCGGAAACACGCGTCGCCAAATTTCCCTTAATAGGTCTTCTGACTTGGTGAATCAGGCTCACCATCAGGCGAGGACTGCCATGGTATTGCGCTCGTCATCCAGCATCAAGCCTCAGCCTGACCAGGCGTCATGTCGCCCCTATCGACCCGCCGCCGCCGCCGGTCTGAAACAGAGGGCGCCGAAGGCAGCAACGACGAGCAAAATGGCGTCGATTCCCCAGCGATGGACTCCCCGAAGCGACGGCGAATCGACGATGACTCCGACTCTGGCTCCGGCTCCGACGACTTCGACTCCGACTTACATAGCGATGGAGATGCAGGGACTGCCAATGCTGGAGCCAGGTTGTCGAACGATGCGCCAAACATCGACGTAATGAAAGACTTCAAACCCGGGGCCATCGTTCGCGTCACCGTGCAAAACTTTGTAACCTACGAAAAGGCCGAGTTCTTCCCTGGCCCTCACTTGAACATGGTTATCGGGCCGAACGGAACTGGCAAAAGCTCGCTTGTTTGCGCCATCTGTCTCGGTCTTGGATACAGTCCCAAACACTTGGGACGTGCTGGATCTGTCAAGGAATTCGTCAAGCACGGCAAGGATTCTGCGACGATTGAGATTGAGCTGCAAAAGAAGCCTCGGGATCGAAGCAACTACGTCGTCAAGGTTCAGATCCGCCGCGAGCAAAATAACCAGAAATGGTGGCTCAACGGAAAGGAAACCACCCACAAAAAGATCCAAGACCTGATGCGATCTCTCAAGATCCAGGTTGACAATCTCTGCCAATTCCTGCCTCAAGACCGTGTGGTTGAGTTTGCTGCCTGCACTCCGGTTGACCTGCTGCACGAGACTCTACGTGCTGCGGCCCCAGAGGAAATGCTGCAATGGCAAGGTCAACTTCAGGAGCTGCACAAGGACAAGAAGGAGCTGCTAGAAGGCGTCCACACTGATGTGGATGCCTTGCGGAATTTGGAAACTCGACAGCAGGGTCTACAGGCCGACGTGGATAGAATCCGCGAAAGAGAGGAGATTCAGCGAAAAGTCCTCGACCTCAGGTCAGCCCTGCTCTTGGCCAGATACCAGGAATCCCGCGACAACCATGCTAGAGCGAGAGACGGCAAGCGAGAAGCAGAACGGTCTCTGCAGCGCTTGGAATTAGAAAGCGGGCCGTCGTTGGAAGCTGTCAATCAGAAGCTGGAATATGCTGCGCAGATACGAGAGGCAAGGCCGTCCATGGAGAAGGCTCTCAAGAGTGCCGAAAACGCAACTCAAAGCGTCGCGCGTGATGTTGCCAATGCGGCCGAGGATATCAAAGAGATAAACAACAAACGAGCGGCTGAGCAAAAGGGGTTTGAGGCGAAGAAGAAGGAACTGGCTCTGTCCCGGACGAGGATCAATGCCTTCCAGGGAGATCTCAAGAATCGCCCCATCGAATTCAATGCTGCCGAGTGGAACCAAAAAATTGTAAGCGTCATGATTTGTGTATTTTATTTTATTTTATCTATTCTGTCGAAGAACAACGTTCTTATCTGTGGAATGAAAGCGCATCGAGCGTCACGTATATGACCAAGGCTAACATGATATCGAAATCCAGCGTTCCGAGGAGCACAACACTCGAGAACTCGAAGCCGAGCAGCGTCAGATCAAGACCAGTATGGACGCTGTTAGAGAGAGAGCAGCAGCCAACATGGCGGATTTCCGACGGATGCAGAAAGAAGTACAGGATCTTGACACGCAACAAGGTCAACAACAAAACTTTATGCGCAAACACTTTCCTGACGTGGCAATAGCCTGGGAATGGATACAACGGCATCAAGACGAGTTTGAAAAAGAAGTGCTTGGACCGCCAATGGTCAGCTGCTCCGTCAAGAATGAACACTACTCCGATCAGATTCAGGCTTTGCTTCAAACCGATGATTTCACGTGCTTCACTGCACAGACCAAGAACGATCACAAGAAGCTCACGAACCAACTTTACCGTGTCATGAGCTTATCCGTCGTCATTCGGACGTGTTCCAAGCGCCTGTCTGAGTTTAGACCGCCGCTTGACCGCGACGAGGCGGCAGCGTTTGAGCTGGATGGGTTCGCCATTGATTATCTGAGTGGCCCCGAGCCTGTGCTGGCGATGCTGTGCGCGGAGAAACGACTGCATTTATCTGGTGTAGCGCGAGCCGAGCATAGCGACCAAGTCTACGACCGGCTTGTCAACAGTGGCAAGATCTCACAATGGGCTGCCGGACGGCAGACATTTATCATCCGCCGCCGCCGAGAATATGGCCCTCAAGCCATGACAACCATTACGAAGAACATCTACCCGGGAAGATTCTGGACGCTGCAACAGGTCGATGAACAGGAGAAGCAGGAGTTGCAGAAGAGATTGGTGGACGCCAACGAAAGGCGCCAAGCATTCAAGGAAGAACACGTCGCGTTGGAAGCGAAATACAACGATATTGAATCACAAAAGTCGACCATTGTTGAGAGGATTGTTCGTTCCTATATATTCTTCCTTATTCCTTTTATTCCTTTTTTTCTTTTTCCTTTTTTTCTTCCTTTTCCTTTTAGGAGACGGTTTTGAAGCTAACGAGTATACGAACGAGTAGAACTTGTTGCGAAACGAAAAGAGCACTCTGCAGAAGGAGTTTCAAAAGTGGAAATCACTGCCTGAAAAGATCGGTAAGCAAGCGAGAGACGGACAAAGAGGCCTCCCCTCTAGATGAATAGATGGAAAGAAGAGAAAATGAAAAAAAAATAAAAATAAAAAGAGAGAGAAGGGGAGAGAGAAAAAAAAAAGAAAAGAAAAGAAAAGAAAAGAAAAGAAAAGAAAAGAAACGCTCATCTAGAAGCGTACTAACACAAAGCAGAATCGGAAGAACGCCAAAAGGCCATGCACGAGCAGGCAATGCGAGATGCCAGGAAGAACATGCTGGATTTGCAGTATGAATGGGACGATGCGGTCCTCCGCCGCGCCAGGCTCGTCAATCGACACAAGCGGCTCACGGATAAGATACGAGAGGCTCATCTGGCATTAGTCGAGGCCAAAATCTGGCTTCTCGAAGCAGAGTCGGACGTCGAGGGACTGAAGCAACGCAACGCCAGCATCATGCAGGAACTGGAGGCGCAACGGCAAAGGGTGCGACAAGCAACGGAGGAAACCAACAGAGCCAGGAAAATCGGGCAGCGGCTAAGCGAAGAGGTCCGGGAGCTTCTCGCCTCGAACGAAGAAAAGCGCGAGCTGTGGAGCCAACTGTCGGACGGGAAAACGCCCGAGGAGGTGGAGATGGAGATATCGGCAGAGGAGGCCAAGCTTGAGCTGATCCACGCGGCCAACCCAAACGTGCTCCGGGAATTCGAGAGGCGCGCCGAGGAAATCGTCCGTCTCAAGCGCAAGATGGAGGGCGCAAACGAGAAACTGGAAACCCTGAACACGCAGCTTGCGGACATGATGGGCAAATGGGAGCCGAAGCTGGAGGAACTCGTCTCACAGATCAACGATGCCTTTGCCTACAACTTTGAGCAGATCAGCTGCGCGGGCGAGGTGCGCGTCCACAAGGAGGAGGACTTTTCGCAGTGGGCGCTGGACATCATGGTCAAGTTCCGGTAGGTAAAAAGCCGACAAGAGCTTCGTCCCGGGCGAAATCTGCCGCCGTCACGTCCGAGGCTGACCACTCCTGCACAGCGAGAACGAAGCGCTGCAACAACTCACCGCGCACCGGCAGTCCGGCGGCGAAAGAGCCGTGTCGACCATCTTCTTCCTCATGGCCCTGCAGTCCATGGCCCAGTCGCCGTTCCGCGTCGTCGACGAGATCAACCAGGGCATGGATCCCCGCAACGAGCGCATGGTCCACGAGCGCATGGTGGAAATTGCCTGCCGCGAACACACGAGCCAGTACTTCCTCATCACGCCCAAGCTGCTGACCGGGCTGCGCTACGATGCCAAGATGCGAGTCTTGTGCATCGCCAGCGGGGAGTACATGCCCAAGGAGGGCCGCAAGGTGGACTTTTCGAGGTGCATCGCCGTGCAGAAGCGGCTAATGGCCCCGGCCTGATGTCTTCACTCGTCCTTCCCTCGTCTTCCCTTCCGTGTTCCGCCTTTCTCGTGTCTAGGGGGCGGTGCGTGGACCATGTGGCGTGCAAAGACAAAGACTGATGGACCCCGAGGAAGCAGGGCGTCTTTGTGACTTAGCAAAGGCACGCCTAACATACCATATCTGTGCGTACGGCACGTGCGGGCATCCCGATCTCGCGCGCTCGTGCAGTGCTTCCAAGGCAAAAACTTTCTTTCCATTCCCACTTTTGAAATCTCCCCGGAACACACACACACACACAAAGGAAACAATCGAGTCCGCTGGGGGCACAACGAGCATTACGGGCTTGACGAAGACTGAGCGGCACAGATCCAAATGCACCACGATGAACAGACATGTACCAAGGTAGCAACGATTATTTCTTTTTCTTTTTTTTTTTTTTAAAAAAAAAAAAAATACACCCGTCCTGGGCACATTTACCAACATCATCTCCCTCCTTACGCGTAGCAACCACCAATGATACAGGGGATCCGCACAAGCGCCCTTGTTTCTTGAAGAAGAAGAAAATTAACGTAAACAAAGGACAACAGCGGAATTGAGCCAAGGGATGTAAATGAGATTTGA